>OY804600.1:41241523-41460143 GCA_963680895.1 Fragum sueziense | reverse complement strand
ATGATATACACAGAGCTTAGACATCTGCCATCTTCACAAAATCTAGATGAAATTCTAATAGAAGGAGATAGATTACATAGAGAAATAGTGATTGGACTGAAAGCGAGGAATGACTTTCAAAGCTTGCTTTTGAATTTGGAAGAGATCCCAGGTTCTGTAACTGCATTTGATAGACATGTTTCTATTGTGAGAGGAAATATTTTATCTGGTGTATTTATTCAAAGTTCTATCAACACTCATATGTCATCACTTCACAGTTGTTTGAAGGAAGCATTTCACACAACTTCTTATCTTTTATTTATCATTGGTTCAGTTTGTTCTGCAATTTTCAGGCAGGATGGTAGATATTGTTTATTTGATTCTCATTCACATGGTGTTGATGGATTGGTAGATGATGATGGAAGATCATTAGCTTCTTTTCTTTCAATAGATGATTTGGTAATGTTCATGTATGCAATGTATCAAAGTATGAACATCGATCTAAATGAACAATTTGACATGATGCCAATTAGATTTGTTATAGGAGAAAAAATCCATGAATCTGAATCCAAGAAAAATGAAATTGAATTTACAAATTGTCCACCTGAGAAATTATCTTTGATTGACATATATTTCAAGGATCAAGCAGAGAGACAAAAGCGCAAACAAGAAGTTAGGTCAGATTATGAAATTGTACACGAACGTAAAAGATTAAAAAGAAATGAATATATGAAAAGTTATATGAGGAAAATTAGGCAGGATCCTGAAAGACAATCTAAGGAAAGATTAGTGGCTAGTATTTCAAAGAGAAAGGCAAGAAAAAATCCAGAAAGGCAAGTCAAGGAACAGACTATGACTAGTATTTCAATGAAAAAAGCAAGACAAAATCCAGAAAGGCAAGTCAAGGAACGGACTATGACTAGTATTTCAAAGAAAAAGGCAAGACAAGATTCAGAGAGGCAAGTCAAGGAACGGACTATGACTAATACTTCAATGAAAAAAGCAAGAAAAAATCCTGAAAGGCAAGTCAAGGAACGGACAATGACAAATATTTCAAAGAAAAAAGCAAGAGAAAATCCAGAAAGGCAAGTCAAAGAAAGGTCAATGACAAAGGGTTCTATGCAAAAAGTTAGACAAAATGAGGAAAGAAAGAAGAAAGAAAGAATGTTAACTCTTAAATCAATGCACAAGTGCCGCTCTAGTAAATTGTATAAAGATTCAGAAAGGATGAAAAAACAGAATAAACGTTCATCAAGATTCAATATGATAGTAGAAAATGAAAGAAATAAGACTAAGCGCCAGAGTCTAAGGTCTAATTTAGATTATAAAATTAAGGAAAAGAGCTACAAAAGTTCAAAGCGATATGGTTCCAGCTTAGACGACTGCATTGAAAAATTTAAGAAGAATGTTTCAAAAGGCCCTGTTTATGTTTGTTCATGCTGTAACCAAACATGGTTTAAACATTCTGTTGTGTTATTCAACAAACTAAATTCTAAATGCTCTTCTGATGCAGTTAAAAAATTTTCTACAAATTACATCTCTGTTGATGATTGTGAATGGCTGTGTAAAACATGCTATGAAAAAATTAAACTTAACAAAGTCCCTCCAATGTCTGTTTTCAATCAAAATGCATTTCCTGTACTGCCAAAGGAACTGAATTTACATCAGCTAGAGGAAAGATTAGTTTCTTTGAGAATCCCATTTATGCAGATTAGAGAATTACCAAGAGGAGGTCAGTTGTCCATCAAAGGGAATGTTGTCAATGTCCCGGTTGACATTCAGCCTGTTATACACAGTTTACCAAGAACATTAGATAGTCACTATACAATACCTGTTAAACTTAAGAAGAAACTTTCATATAATAAATGTGATTTCACTGAAAATATTAGACCTCTGCATGTTTTAAGTGCTCTTCATTGGTTAGTGAACCATAGTGTACTGTATAAAGAATCTGGTGTTAAAGTAGATGATGACTGGATGCAATCAATTACTTCAGATTGTAGTGATACAGTAAAAGAGTTCTTTGGAATGACAGGTGAAAGCGTAAGTGAAGAATTAGATTGTAATGATGATGTGAATTATGACTCTGATCACTTTAGTGAAGTTGACGAGACAGAAAAGGTTATTGGTAATAGTGACACTATGCTGGATGCTGCAGACCCAAATAAAGACAACGCTTATACTTTTGCTCCAGGTGAGGGTCAAACACCACTCAGCCTTTATCAAGATCCTGATGCAGAATATTTGTCTTTTCCTACAATTTTCTGTGGACAGAGAAGAAGTCCAAATGATAAAAAACATGTTCACATTCACTATAGTGATACATGCAAGCTAGAACTGAGGCATATTGATCGCAGAGTAGCATCAAATATTCCCAATATCTTCTTTAAGTTAAAGAAAGTTCAACTGAAACAAATTTCTGATAAAGTCCATCTTGCTTTGCGTAGATGTAAAACAGAAGGTAAAACATTTACTGCCTCACAAATGCTTGATACAAATCATCTTAAAGGTGTTGTGAGATTGGATGAGGGATTTTATATTTTCAGAAGTTTAAGGAATTCACCACCATATTTTGAAGCCCGTAAAAAAGATGTTTTTGCAATGATTAGACAACTAGGATTACCTACTTGGTTTACATCTCTTTCGTCGGCAGATACCAGATGGCATGATCTACTAAATATGCTCTCTCAGATAAATGATGGAAAAACAATGTCTGTGGAAGAATTGGATAACTTGACTTGGATTGATAAAACAAAACTTGTGCAAAAAGATCCAGTTACATGTGTAAGGTATTTTGACAACCGAGTACAAGAATTCATAAACACTGTACTTAAAAGTCCCCATGACCCATTAGGAAAAATAATAGATTACTTTTATCGTGTTGAATTCCAACAAAGAGGTTCACCTCACATCCACATGTTAATATGGATTGAAAAGGCTCCTAGATATCATGAAAGTTCATTAGATGAAGTAACATCCTTCATAGATAAGTATGTATCTTGTGAGAAAAATCCAGATCAACAACTTGTAGAACTACAGATACATAAACATTCCAAGTCTTGTAGAAAGAAACAGAAATCTATTTGTAGATTTGGTTTTCCCATTCCTCCAATGAAAAGCACAACTATATTGGAACCGTTAAATGACTGTAAAGAAAAGCAAAATTACAAAGATTTATTTGTCAAAATACAAAAGAAATTGGATGAGTTGAAGGAAACAAATATTACGGTAGATGATTTCCTTACTGAGATCAAAGTAAGCAAGGATGATTACATCAAAGCAGTCCAAAGCTCATTGAGTGGTCCAAAGGTTTTTCTGAAAAGAAAATTAAGTGAGGTTAGAATTAATGCATACATGAAACCTATTCTAAACGCTTGGGGTGCAAACCATGACTTACAATTTGTATTGGATCCATATGCATGTGCTGTATATATAGTTTCATATATTAGTAAAGCACAGAGAGGAATGAGTATTCTTATGAATGAGGCATGTAAAGAAGCTAGAAGAGGAAATATGGATCTCCGACAACAGGTTAGACATATTGGAAATAAATTCTTGAATAGTGTTGAGGTTAGTGCCCAGGAAGCCTGCTACTTACTTTTACAACAGCCATTGACAAAAGCCTCAAGGGATGTTGTTTTCATTAACACTTCTTTGCCTGAAGAGAGAACATTCCTACTTAAGTCTAAGGAATCTCTTGAAAAATTATCTTCAAATTCTACAGATATTGAAGCAGATAATACCATTAAAAGATATTCTAAAAGACCAAAACAACTTGAAAATTGGTGTTTAGCAGACTATGTGTCCCAGCTTGATATCAAATACAACACTGACAAAGGCACTGCAAGAAATTCAGGTGAAAACATTTCTGAAACATTAAATGAAGAAACCAATGAAGGTGAAAACAATGAAAACATGGATACATATTGTAACGAGGATGAGGTGCTTGACTCAGACACAAATGACTATAATTCAAGTGAGGATAGACAATATTCTATTCCTGGGGGTCGAATTGTTCTCAAAAATGGAATTGTTATAAGTGAAAGGAAACAAAGAAAAGTCATAAGATATGTAAGATTTTCGAAAAAAATTGACATCGAACAGTTCTGTAGAGAAAGATTGCTTCTATTTACTTCATGGAGAGATGAAAGTATTGATTTGAAACAAGGTCATGACTCTTACCTATCAAGGTACAGATCCATTAAAAATTTCATAGAGCACAAAGCCTTGCAGTATGAAAAGAATGCTGATGAACTAGATGATGCAATGGAGCGTGCTCACAATGAGGAAGATTTTGATGATGTTGCCCCAGGCACAGAGCAGTCTGAGCAGGATGACTCAAATATTGGTGCAAAAGAAAGTGAAAGTTTCATATTCTTTGATCCTGATAGACCTGAAAATCAGAGACAAGGTGATATTGCTGGAGATGTTGGTTTAAGTGTTGCTTCTGTAGATATTAGTGTACGCAGGAAAACAATGTCAGACATAGATTACAGGCAATTGATAAAATCATTGAATACGAAACAGAGAGAATTTTTTATTCATGTTTTCCAATCTGTTAAGCGTGATGAACAAAAGTTGAAAGTTTTTTTAACTGGTGGTGCAGGCGTTGGAAAATCTGTTCTTGTAAGTGCATTGTTTGAAGCTTTGCAGCGTTACTTGACATCTAATCCTGGTGATAATCCTGAGAACTGTAGAGTTCTTCTCTGTGCACCAACAGGTAAAGCTGCTTTTCATATAAATGGGGTAACATTACATTCAGCTTTCCGCATTCCAGCAAGCCAGGGTTATGATTGTACTCCACTTAATAGTGACACTTTAAACACCCTTCGAACAAAATATAAAGACTTGTCTGTTGTTATGATTGATGAAGTGTCCATGGTTGGAAATAACATGCTTAAACTCATAAATGAAAGATTAAAACAAATAAAGGGCAGTAATGTTCCATTTGGTGGCTTGCATATGATATTCATTGGAGACCTTTTCCAGTTGAAACCAGTGATGGATGGTTGGATATTTGAGAATTTGAAAACAAATTTTGGACCTTTAGCTACAAACTTATGGCAGGATTTTATTGTAATGCATGAATTGGATGAGATCATGAGGCAAAAGGAAGACAAGCAATTTGCTGAACTTTTGAACAGATTACGAGAAGGAAATCATACACAAGTTGACATTGAAAATCTAAAAAAGAGATTGACTGATACTGCTAGTACAGACTATCCACAAAATACAACACATTTATTCAATACCAATGAGAAAGTGAACAATTTCAATGTCAGGAGCTTTCTTAATAATACTAATGAAAAAGTAAACATTCCTGCTCTTGATCATGTATTAGGAGATGACAATGTGACAGTTAAACAACAACTAATATCAAAGTTGCCACATGATTCCACACACACTGCAGGGCTTAGTCAGATGGTAGGAATAGCTATTGGAATGATTTATGACCTATGTCTTAACCTTGATGTAGATGATGGATTAGTAAATGGGTCTTCTTGTATGATAAATAAAATTGAATACAGACAGAAAAATACTACTAGACCAAGTATTGTGTGGGTTTCTTTCAATGATGATAAAATCGGAACATCATGGCGTTCAAAGTACAGACATTTGTATCATAGTGCTATTAATCCATTATGGACACCTATCTTTGATTCAAAGAGGAACTTTGTGTATTTGAGAAAAACTTTTGTGAGAATACAAATCCCTCTGCGCCAGTCAACAGCAAAAACTGTACATAAATCTCAAGGAGACACGTTGAGTCAGGTTGTAATAGATATGGATGGAAAACGTGTATTTTCCCATGCCCATTATGTCGCAATAAGTAGATCAAGATCCCTGAAAGGCCTTTACATTCTAAACTTGAATGAAAGCAAGATTTCTGTGTCAACTAAAGTTCAAGAAGAAATGATACGTTTAAGAGAATCACAGAAATTGAAACTATGTTACACTCCAGTTTACATGACTAGTGACACTCATTTCACATGCCTTTTCAACAATATGCAGTCTTACAGAAGCCATAAGGATGAATTGTTTTCAGATCCCAATGTCAAAGCTGCAGATTGTTTATGCTTATTAGAAACATGGTTAACTGCAGATGATTCCATCGATTTAGTGCAGAGAACTGGATATCAAATTGTTAGAGCAGATGGGAAACAAGTAAGCAATGCTCGTCCTCACAGAGGAATTATCGTTTATGTGCGGGACAACATTCATATTTCTCATAGCTTTTCTGTGGTAAAGAAAAACATAGAAATGATTGTTGTAGAACTCTTGGTGCAAGATAAAGAAATAGTCATTGCAACATTGTACAACTCTCCTAAATCTTCGGTGACTGACCTGAAGAAATTTCTAACTGAAAATTTAAAGCATTTCAAAGGGAAGCACCTCATTATTCAAGGTGATATCAACATTGATTTATTGGATATGAATACAACTATCCAGAGGTTTATGCAGGATTTCTTCAACTGCAGTCAACAAGTGTCAAAAACAACCCATTATTCTGGCTCCTTAATTGATCATATTTACAGTAATATACCACTGATTCTCACTGATGTCATAGAATGTGTCTGGTCTGATCATTCGATGGTGTATTCTGCTGTGCCAAATCACAGTGTCAATCTTTCATAAAGTTTAAAAAAAAAATCATTAATATTGAGTTGTGTGAAGCTAATGACAAGTTTACATATTATTTTGAATGAAAGAGGTCAGTTTGAAATCTCACCCGTCATTGTTTTTTGCTTTGTCTGCTATTTCAGCAGACAAAGCTGGTGGTTCATATAGGTATGGGTGGCCACTATAGGTGCAGAAAGGTGGACACAAAGATATGTGACCTGTCACACTGAAAGGGACCTTCTGGTTTTTCCATTTAACCAAATCTTGAGATACATGAGATTCAGCAGATATCAACCAGATGTCATATTTGGAATTTTATTGAACATGTAAAACAAACAAGGAAACGAAATATATATATATCCAAGAAATTGCCTTAGAATGAAAAAAATTGATCCTAGTTAGTTTGCACAGACTGGCTAGGTTTGATATTTTTCACACTTTCCATAAGGTACTGTTAAGCTTGGCGGGTCACATAATTATGATCAAGCGATATAACATTCTTTTCTTATTTTTTTTCCTTCATGTTCAACACATATTTCAGCATCTAATAAGAAAGAGAGAAATTTCTACTGTAAGCCTTGTCATATGCTGAACTGTGTGGCAGAAGATTAACATAACGATCAGCCTGCAGTCACATGTTGACTGATCATTTTACACCTTTAACCCATTACCATACAGTGATTCCTTTTGACTCCCCAGAAGATAATGTCCATGGAAAACCATGTGGAAAATGAAGAAATTGCTTGTGAAAACCAAATTCTTCATTTCCCACAATGTTTTCTACATAAGATGACCAAACATGTAAGATTCATTCATTTTAAATTGTCATCTGCAACATTTTTGAATTTGGACTAAGTTAAATTTTTTAGATTTACACTGAGGAAATACTATTGTTTGTCGGAAATTATGTCACTGTTTAATTAATAGAATTGATTCCTATTTGTTACTTTCTGTTACACATGAACTTGCTACTTTACATTAATTCAACTGTACCTTTTTACTCACATTACTATTCCATTCTGCATAATTTTTCTGAAGGCAGTGCAGAGCTTAGCAAATGGTTCATCACGTATAAAAACAAGTTAAATGAGATTTGTAGATTAACATCTCATATATATTTATTGCAGTATGTTCTTTAAATTTCGAAATGTGTTCACACTAACTTACACAAATTTTGTATTTCACATCAACCTCAGTATTGAGAAGAAAACTCATCAAAAAATTAATGACCTGTAGGGTGAAAAATTATGCACAATGGTAAGATTATTGTGACAAATAGAGCAAATATTTATATTTTTATACGCCTGAAGGTTCATATTGTTATGGCCCCGGTCGTCTGTCTGTCCGTCAGTCTGTCCGTTAGCAATTTCTTGTGTGCGCAACTTCTCCTACAGTTTTGATTGGAATTTAATCAAACTTGCCACAATGATTCTCCATTGTGTCTATTTGTGCACATCGCTTACGGAATTCAGATAACCTGTTTCGTTTTTGAATTATCTGCCCTTGAATTGAAAAAATGGCAAATTTTACAAACAAGCCCCTCTCGGGTGTATATGCGCCACTCTGCGGAGCTCTTGTTCCTATTTTGATTATACTTGTTCTAAGCTCAGTAAAGCACTGTCTTACTTTTGTTAAAACTGCTGATCTACTGAAAAAGTTCATGTACCATTCATTGTTTGATTCAAAATATTAGTTTAGTGTTTTATGCGAGTTATAGAATAAATCTCTGAAATGATTAGAAAATCAAAACAAAGACTAGTACTGATCCAAAAGGAGAATATATTTCAAAGATACTTAATGAATATATATAGCAATGTCATAGATTAACAAATAGACTTTGTTAGAAGTGGAAATGGTGCTTTGCACAAAGAATATCACAATAACCACATTTATATATAAATCATATGAAAGTCATGACAGATGATAGCAAGGGAAAGAGAGAAAAACAAACTATTTATTATATGTTACTCAAATAACAAGAGGACTGATATCATTATGACAGTCAAATATTCATATAAAGGGATTAATGCAACATCATTGTAAATGTGTATGTATTTAAATTTAATTATAATAGTTTAGAAATAATCACTTAAGTATGTTTTTGTATGGCATAGAACAATTCTTTCATATAATAGATGGAAAGGCATTTTAATATATAGCTGTACAATCTGCAAAACTTTGTTTTATCATTGGAATAAAAGCTTACAGGTCTAAAACTCATATATGTACATTTATAGTGAAGATGTCACTCATAACAGATCAAGACAATCCAGAAAGGCTTGTCGGTCTGTAAAGGGTAGAATGATGATCAAAACACATGAAATATGATCATATTCTATTTTAAACAATGGGGTCCTGCTTGACATGGTAGCTTGAATGCCAAACTCATTTCTTGTGAGAAGTTGCGGGTGATGTGATTGGATTACATTCAAGCTGCCATCCATGTGGGTATGGCCTTTGGCAAGTCATTTCAGAGCCCCAGCCTAGTTATAGAGAACATTGTTGACAAAAATTAAGTTGTCCTGGGTTAATATCAGCAGATAGTAGCAATATGCTTTTTGAATTTAGATGTTATACAAAGGTTTGAATAACAGATAATGTTGAGATGAATTAACATTTTACTTTTGTCAAAAACATGAATAAGCTGTAATGAAACTTAACGCTTTCCCAAATAAGAGCTTGTTCATGACGTCCCTAATTTAAGAGGCTTCTGTAAACATTGAGTGCTGATAATCAGCATTTTCTTCTTTTGCTTCATTTTTTTCATAAATTTATTCATTTATTTTTATTTTGCTATATTGTGCAAAACCTGTTTTCATCACCTTCCATTTTGTCTTCTGGTGCAGCTTTTAAATTGGAAGTCTAAAACAATGCCATTTGGGAAAGGGTTAATTGAAAATTTTAAGTAATACATGTACATGCATAATATGAATTCTGCAAGTTGTTTATTTAACAACTTTTATGTAATGAAAATATGTATTGATTGTATGCTATTGTAAACAACAATTTCAATTACTTAAACATTCTTTAATAAAACTTCATTATTTACAGAAACACTTGTGTTTGAGTTTTATTTATACTACCAAATCAAGTTAAACATAAAAACCACTGGTGGTGAACTCGGCCAAAGCAAGGGACATTTTTCGCTACCACAAGGTACAGATATTTCAGTTAAATGTGAGTTTAAAGATCTGATTGGATAGTTTTTCTAATAACAATGAATTTGTTCTAAAAATAGACCGGATGTAGCAATTTGTATAGACAAACCGTCTGTGTTGTTATAAAATCTCGTAACTACAGCTTAATCCAAGCCGTAGTTACAATATTTAAAACAACACAGACGAAATACTATGATCGCGAAAAAATGTCCAACGCTTTGGCCGAGTTCACCACCAGTGAAAACTATCTGGCAAGGTCATATAAATCAAAATTGTGCATTTTACGGCAATTTAAAGAGAGAGATGAAAAAGATCATATCCATGATAATTTTGTGTTGTGTGGAAATCTAAGATGGAAAACCCTACGATACAGAATTTCCAGCCAAATTCTGCCTTATTTCCATAAAACTAAAGCCTTGGCATCATTAGTATCATTTACACCTGTTTTCAGCTCTCCTGAGCACAAGGTGCTATTATATGAGCTTTAATGATCGTCCATCGTCCAGCATCTATCTGTTGCGGGACTTAACCCATTACTACACATTGACTCCCTAAAAGATAACAGCTTTGAAAAACAGTGCGGAAAATGAAGAAATTGCATGTGACAAGCAATTTCTTCATTTCCCACAATGTTTTCTATGCCAAAACACCAAAATATTTTAAATTTCATTCACTTGAAATTGTCGTCTGCAATATCTTTGAATTTGGAAAAGCCCCAAATTTTGCCATTTTGGTAATGGGTCAAAAAATATATTGGAATTTCATCTTTAACTAAGTTTCACTGAAAAAGATATGGCAGGTTGGATCTGAGTACAATAATACACAGAAAATATTGAGGCAAAAGGAGAAAGTGCTGATTATCAGCATTTTCTTCTATTGCCTAAATGTTTTCTCAAGCCTATTCTATCGGGGACATCAAAACCAGCCCTGCGTCCAGTAAGACAAAACGTTTTGTCTACTGAACGCAGCCCAGGTCTTGTTTCAGTTTGGAAAAGGGTTAAGCTGCGGTTACAAGGTTTGGTTGAAATACAGGGATATACATATTGTCGCTTTTCTGCAAAAACCTTGTATCTGCAGCTTGTTTTAAGCTGCAGATACATGTTTTTGGCAGAAAAGCAGCGATATATAACTTTTCCTATTTACAAACAATACTTATTACCACTGAGAAATAAGGTTTCTCAAGGTAAAGTCTATTCTGGAATCAGCTTTCCTGTCAAATTTCCTTATGAAAATCTATACTTGAACCGTCTCATTGATTGAAATACTGAGCCAGTGGAGCGATACAGGCCCTCTTGGGCCTCTTGTTAATAATTTATTATAAAATTACCATGATTTTCAATGACTTGCTTATTTGTTTATTCACAATCTTACAATACTGATTTCGAAATTCCAAAGAAAGACATGGGGAAAATGGTTTCCCTGACTGAACGCATATCGGCCAATTTGGCCTCTGTGAACAGGGCATCGATTTTCTAAGCTGTAGTTACGGAGATTTTATTGAAAAGCGTTATATAAAATACGTGTTTCCCGGCCCTTACAGACATGCATTTGATAACAAGAAACTGGACGTTTAGCGTGAGAAAGTGTGAAAGTTGTGTTTTTTTCAGTAAATGTACGCGTCGGTATCGCCCGTCCTTGTACTCAAATATCCTCGATTCTAGATTTTATAATAAACGATACTTTCCCGTACAGTATTTCTCAACGTTTTATAAGTGCTTAGTCAAATACGCGACGTTCGCTTTTGATAGGCCTACCAAATTATGATGTAATTTTGTTTTATTATTGCCTAAAAAGTGTGTTTTTGGGCCGTTATCGACATTGAATAACGAGTAGAAACCGGTCCGATATCGTGAAAACCGGTCTATATTCAGTGCGATATCGGACCAATCTCCGAGCAGAGTTGTCGTTCGTTACACTCACCATACATCTCTGCAACGGGCTGGGCGGCTGAATGACAAGAATCTTGTCAAACCGAGGAAAACGTGTATTATTACTGATTAACTGTTTCATGTGTAACATAATAATGTAGACAAAGAAATGATGATTCCGGGTACATTTGAAAGTTATTATAACTGATGAATTTACCCGTATAAAATGGAACTATTTTCTCAAGCCTCCTTACCAATGGCAGGAATTTTGTGCTAAAAATAGACTAGGTTTATTGTTTTGTTTTGATAAATAGTCGGTGTTGTTATATAATATCGAATCTATGGCTTGAATCAAGTCGTAGTTGCGAGATTTTATAACAACACTTACGAAATACAAGTGTTTGTCCGAAATACGCCAAGGTTAGCTGGATAAAATCGTTCCCTATCAGAATGAAACGTACAGAAAATTTAAATGAATGACATCAATTTAAAAAAAATCAAATTTTTATCGTTGGAAAATGATATTGAATTTTAAGCAACGTGAAGTATGATATATTTTGGACTTCGGGAAAGAAAAATTATTTGTTATTGCCATTTTGATGTGATAGAAAGTGACGTAACCTAGCAGATGATGACGCAATACTCTCTGAGGCAACCACAGAGGTGAATGTAATGAATGAACCGTGTGCAAGAGAGTGATATCGGACCGGCTTTGCACTCAAATATCCTCGATCGGGGATTTGTTGTGAGTGCTTCAGAAAATTGAAAATAAAGCCGAAATTTTGTCATTTCCCTTTTCCGCGATGTAAATTCTTGTAAGACCCCATTTCCAGTTTACATCCCAATAAATAAACTAGGTCTCCCAGTGTAACCATATCTGATGACGTAATAATTATAGTGACGTAGGTTTAATTCTTGGAATCAAAAAGTAAACAAACGGGCAGCTGACAGATTTTAAACTAAAAGTGTATTTCGTGGACATGGAAGGATAGAAATTAGAATTGAGTGGTTGTGGTCTAGGTCAAATGTGGTGGTAAGCCTATGTGTTTCTTGTTCTTCTTTTAGTTACTGCAATTTTTCCTTTACAACTTTGTTTTTATTGAAATGAACGAATGTCTGAAACGAACCAAACGGTCCAGAGATCTACCTTGGAAATTCCGACCTTTTAATTTATTACTCGCACTGAAATGAACGTTAGGATATCCGGAGCATGTTTCCAAAAGAAAACTAAGTCGAATATTGTTAGGATTTCGCCAACCCAAATGAAGATTATGTCAGTAAAAATGCGATGAAACTTGACTATATAGCTACACGATGAAAATCTAACTGCCCGTCTAGTGGATATCGCACTTACTCGATATATGTCGAGTCGAATGCCGGAAAACTCTGGTATGATTATCTGTCGGTGTAAATGTGGCTAAATTTTCACTAAGTTTTTTAGTTATTCGTCTTATTTTATTACATTTCTTTGCAAATTATTCATATTTTATGCAATAATAGCGTCAATTCACGTTTTTTCGGTCGTTAACATTCTCAGAGGCCCACAAAATGGGTTATCGCCTTCGACCTCCGGTCTCAGGCGATAACGCATTTTTTGGGCCTCTGAGAATGTTAACGACCTCAAAAACGTGAATTAACCCTATAATAACGTCATGCATAATGAAAGTTTTATCAGAACAATTTTACCATCAATGACGGACGTTTCTGCTCTCATCTCGTTTTATAAAATCGCTCGTATCAATATATTTTGGTAAATGATTAATTCAAATGAAGTGGTTTAAGCTTTTATATTATCATTTCACGTATTAGTGGTCGCTAACATTCGCAAAATACGTTATCGCTATCGACCTTTGCTTAGCATTAAAACATTAGTTTTTAGATTTCGTAAGATTCCCGTCTACTCCATAACACTGTCATCACCAAATGAGTCACGTGTGAGGATATTGTGCCCGTCTATTCTCATTCTTACATTCCTACACGAATTCTAGCGTCAACGTGCGACAGTTATCACCCAGGAGTCTTGTTATGTTGAAGCCCAATGTATTCGGTTGATTCCCTTTCCATGCCTCCTGATGCCCCTAAAGATGGCAGTTCTGCAAATCAATGTGGAAAAGTATTTGTTGCAAGCAATTTCTTCATTTACAATAATGTTTTACGGATAGACAGGCAAACAAGAGGACCATGATGGTCCTATATCGCTCACCTGAACATAGGTGACATGAGCAAAAATGGTAATTTTGTCAATTGAAAAGGCATATAACTAAGGACTTTCTGTTAGGATCAAAAGCTACAGCATATGGATAATTTTTAGTCTTTAGACATTAAACTACGCAAAATCTTTAAATATTCAGGTCTTATAATTTGAGAAAAGATTGTCAAACACTGCCCTCTTTATCATTTTTATATGGAACTTAGTCAACCCACAACATTTCATAGGGGAACTATTCATTGAACAGTTACAATTTGATTTTGGTTAAATCTTTTCCTAACAGTATAACATTAGAGCAGTAGAATTAAATCTGCTGTAACTAACAAAACAGAATGCTGAGTAAGACTGCATTCATGTACAAAATTGGACAGAAAATGATGAAGCAAAAGATGCAAATATAGGCTATCAGCATTTTCTTCTTTTCCAATAGCATTTTCCCAACATTTCCAATAAGTGAGCCAAAACCTGCTTAACCCATTACCACACAATGACTCTTTTTGACTCCCTACAAAATAATGGCCATTGAAAACATTGTGGAAAATGAAGAAATTGCTTGTGACAAGCAATTTCTTCATTTCCCACAATGTTTTTCATCCAAAAAACCCTAAAAATTAAACATTCCATTCACTTGAAATTGTCGTCTGCAGACTCTCTCAATTTGGACCACCCTAAAATGTTGTCGTTTGGAAATGGGTTAATCCCTTCCCAAACTGAAAAGGAATAGACTGTTCCAATTTAAAAAAAGAACATAAAATTGATATGGATAAAGAAAGGATTCATGTACAATAAAGCAGATAAATTATTGAGACAAAGGGAGAAAATTACTGATTATCAGCCTTTTCTTCATTTGACTCAATATTTTCCCAAGCATTTTCTAATTATTTAGGGATGTCAAACCAGGCATTTTCAGGAAAGGGTTAAACTAAAGTATATATCTAGAGGCTGTACTAGAGATTCAAATAGGAGAGGTTAACGGATTTCCAAATTGTAAAATATCTTTCAATGTTTATCAAACCCTGTGATGTAGGTATTCATTTGAATGATCTAATCAAAACTATTTAAATGAGTACCATCAACAAAGGATAGCTTAAATAACAAATAGAATGTATTTACCCCTTTTTACCTGCAGTTCCCCATTCTGGCCCTCTTGAATAAACATTCCTGGTCTTTGTTTATTTTATGGGGATTAGACATATCCCCAGTGGGGGATTAAAACCTCGTAACTCCAGCTTTGTTGAGCTGTAGTTACGAGGTTTTGACTCCCACTAAAGATATTATACCTGGTTAAATTTAATAGAATTTTCTTTAGATTTTTCAAAGTCTGGTATGCCTTACCCACATTGTTTGACAAATCTTAAAATTTGTGAATAAATTTTGGAAAGAGTCACCTAAGGAACATTCCTGCCAAATTTGGTTCAAATTGGCCCAATGGTTGATTTTTAAAGAATTTTCATAGGATTTTTAAGCCCCGCCCTGCCACGCCCACATTTTTTGACAAATCAAAAATTTGCGAACAAGTTTTGAAAAGGGTCACCTCAGGAACATTCCTGCCAAGTTTGGTCAAAATTGGCCGAATGGTTATGGTGAAGAAGATGTTTAAAGAAATTGTGGACGGACAGACGGACGGACGGACGGACGGACGACGGACAAAAAGCGACCACAATAGCTCACCTTGAGCACTTCGTGCTCAGGTGAGCTAAAAATACAACATACTTGTGAAATTTCATTCACTTGAAATTGTCGATTGCAACATAATATTTGAACTTGAAAGAAAACCAAATTGCTGTCACCTTGTCATAGTTTATAAGTGAATCGAAGTTTCCATCGAGAATATTGGGGAATCGTACGGTTGGGGAGAATACATGGGTCTGTTTGTCACAAATGTTTCAGATAGATCACATTCGCAAAACAAGAGGACCACGATGGCCATAAATCGCTCACCTGTAACAAGATGATACTTCGCAAGTTCTTCTCTGATTACGTTGACATTCAATTTCATCCAAGATCTTACGGTCACCAACATCGTGTCCAAGTTTCGTGAATATTTCTTGCTGTTAGAGTGAAAACAAAGTCGAAAACGGCAATTTTGTCATGACTTTCTGGTCCAATCAAACCAAAAATTAAATTCATACCAGATATAATTGTGTCCAAGTTTCATCTTGATAAGTCGATTATTAAAGAAGCTAGAACGCAAACAAAGTCAAAATCGGTAGAAAACAGCAATTTTGTCAAATTCAAGGGCATATAACTCATGAATATCCAATCTGATTGAAAAGAAAATCACAAACATCCAAGATCATATGGTTACCAACATTGTGTCTAAATGTTGTCTCGATTGATCCATGATTGTATACTGAACAAAAGTGAAAACGCTACACTACAAGATTTCTTATTTCTGGAAAAGTATCGAACTAATAGCATGAAATATATTTTGACGTTATTTCCCAGGCTTTCAGCAATCGTTTTGTCAAAAGTTCATTGCCTTGTCTCCTTTAATGTCAGAGTTACAGCCCTTAATTCATTTAGAGCTAATTTCGTCGGATGCCGCATATGCGCATGCGCAGAAAACGCTTCATTATCTTTTCGCAATTGGTCATGCTCGAGTTGCCAGAAAAACACTTAAAATCTCACTTATCTCTTGCAGCAAGCTCTAAAATCTAGGTCTAATCTGCCAATTTTGCGAATTACCTCCCTTTGACATAAACATATTAGGAATTCAAATTGGTTGGTATTCACAAAGTTATCATGGTTTTCGATTGGGATTTTTTGCAACATCATGCAGGCCTTACAGGGGATTTTTAAACCATTTCTTCGACTTGGATTATTCCCAGATGTCCATGCAATAGCGATTTTAATTTCCTATGGAGATTACATTGTAAAATTTTCAAGCTTTAGAACATAATGAAAATGCTGCTTTACAAACATTATTTTCTAAACACTGAAACAATATTATGCAAGTTTCTTAACATTTCCTGGCTGGTAACTTGTCAGACTACCATTCCGTGCAGTCCGACATGGTTTGCATTAAGATTCTGCTTGGATTTCTGAAGGTTTTAAAATGTGTAAAATTTCCGTTCAAATTGCACACCTGAAAAACGGACCCCTGTCACATTAAAAGGGTCCATTTTTCATCCCCGTAATTAAGATCCACAAAACGTTTAGTGCATGGCACAACAAGTGAATGAATAGTGCAAAACACTTTCATTTGATTTTTTACTTGTTGTATTTAGAAAAAATATGGAAAGCAAAGTAGGTGTAGTTTTTTCACTTTTGTTCAGTATATATGCTAGAGTGTAAACAAAGTTGAAAACAGTCTTAAAGGCAATTTTGTCAAATTCAAGGGCATATAACTCCTGACTTTCTAGTCTGATTGACTTTCTAGTCTGATTGAAAAAAAGTCAAAATCATCCGAGATCACATGATTACCAATATGGTGATCAAGTGTCTCAATTGATCAATACTTGTAAATGCTGGAGTGCAAACAATTACGAAAATGGTCGAAAATGGCAATCTTGTCAAATTCAAGGGCAGATAACTCATGCCTTTCTGATTCGATCAAACTGAAAATCAATTCATTAGAGATCTTATAGTCACCCACATTGTGTTAAAGTTTTAGATTCATTGGTCAATAATTGTAGATGCTAGAGTATTAACAAGGTCGAAAACAGTCAAAAACGACTATTTTGCCAAGTTCAAGGGCACATAGCTCATAACTCTTAGATCCGATCTAACTGAAAATTGAACTCAATTGTCTTGGTCACAAACATTTTGTACAAGTTTTGTTTTGATTGATTAATTAGACTGTAAACAAAGTAAAAACGGCTGTTTTTGACGTTCAAGGGCAGATAACTCCGCACTTTCTGGTCCGATCGGGCGTCTGGCCCATAATCGAACTTATCCAAGAACTTACAATCCTGCTTTGACTAAGTTTGATAAAATTGGCTAACTTTTGTGGATGCTATCTAGAGTGTAAACACCAAATTGTGTACAGATGGACGGACGCCGGACAAAAGGTGACCACAATAACTCACCTCGTGAAGGTGAGCTAAAAATAAACTGACACGATTTAAAAACGCAAAAGACATTTTCATTCTACAATCGGTACCATATCTGGGGACATTCATGAGTTAATGTATACCCTTCACATCCCACCAAATTTCTTTGGTTTTCTTTTAAACTACGCGGAAATCTTAACCGTCCATCCCAAAATGCTTATGTGTTTCGTGCATTCAGACAACGTCTAAAATCACTAAGATTTTTTGTGTGCAAAAAATATTGATTTACTCTTCGAAAACACACATCAACTACGGATAATTTTCGTATGTAAAATGCCGGGGCTCATTTTGGCTCAAAGGAGCCGAGTTTTGTGGCTCTTGGTCAGCGATGTTTTGCAAATGGAGATATAGCTAGACTCTTTAATGTAGCCGACTCGACTGTTTCAAGGTTAGGGAGACGTGTAAACGACTTGGGAACACATGCAGACCGCACCCGTCCCTGTCAGCTGTGTGTAACAACTGTACGTCAAGACAATTGTATACGTTAACGCCACTTACGAAACAGATTTGTGACGGCCCAGTCTACAGCAAATGCTATAGTTGGTAATCGCAGACAGCATATGCATCGTGAAACAGTGATAAATCGTCTGCGAGAACACGGGGTACGCTGTCGTCCTCTCTTGCAAGGCTCTCACCCAACGTCATTGCCTTTAGAGGCAGCGCTTAAACGGACGTCCACTCGGACATTATTCTTGACATGTCATTTTATTTCCTGTTATGTTTACAATTGTCACATTACAATTCCACAAGGGTATACATCGGTTATGTCGCTGATATCATCTGTTATTTTCTAATTACTTTTTGCGTTTTTAAATCGTGTCAGTTTATATTGAAGCCTAAGCTCCCGGGCCTCCGCCGAGGTATTCGACTGGGTCCGTGCGTCGGGGCTGTCGTGTGAAAGCCTTGACTATTAAGGTAGAATACCCGTAATGTGGTCATTTTGAGATTCTTAAAACATCGGTTTTTAGAGGCGTCGTTTCGTGTCCGAACCTACTATACTATGGGAAAAAAGTTTAGCAATTTTTTTCGACCAAACTATTTTTGCAACACGAAGGTATAGAATTCCTTAAATGAGTATCATTTACCAATTTGAGAAGCTTACTCACTAATGGTGCAGTTCGTTCACGCAATTATCCTCGCGTTACGCTCTTTGACGTAATAGTGCTAAAGTGACGTCTTGCACGAGCACACACATGCGCATGTAATTTATATCGACAATACCTATCCCAGCATAATGGTAATTGTCAAGGAAAAAATAAACCACAAAAAACTGCTGGGCAATTCAAATTGGACGTAGCCCAGGACTAATCTTAAATCAAGGGAATAAGGCTACTTGCATGTTTACTGGTGTTGTGACGGCCAAAGAGGTGGATTAAAGTTTTGGTGAAAGTCAAAGTGTCATTTCTCAACTGAGAGTAAAGGACTGTTAATAAGGCAACGCCCAAGAGAGGCCACGCTCTAGCTGGCCGCGTAAAACAAGTCGACGTAAAGACAATTACGTAGTGACGTTTTCACGACGTCATTGTTTCTCAGCAGCACTAGTACAGCCACTTTGATCAGAAACGCGACAGAGACATGGAATTGTGCACACGCCGTGAGGAATACGCTTCGTCCTTTGCGTTTATGTGTACGTCCACCTTACGTTTGCGTTCCTTTGGTTTGTGCTCACAGACAGGCCAGGCTGAGTCGGAAGCGGGTACACTGTCCATCGGCAGGATAATTGTGGAATCAAGTCGCTTTTGCAGATAAACCCCGTTTGAACTTTACCTTTGTGGAGGCGTAATTGTGAAAGGAATATCTAAGAACGGGTTTAAGAGGCAGCGACGACGTCAATAACGTAAAGGATCTCACACGCGTTCTGCTTCTGCAATTTTTGGCGAATTCTAGTGGCTTTTGGTTGAGGACTCATGAGGACTTGATTAACAGACATTGTGATACTGTTATATAGGATAATAATGGACAGGCAAGGTACTTATTCCGTGTGTCATTTTTAGAGTGCTACCCCTACCTTGTTTGGCGTCACGCGCAAGACGTGTCAGTTCACAAAGTCAAACCATAATTTGAAATATTGTTGTAAAGATATCAAACATTATTGTCTATAAATTTGATTTCAATCCGAACACAAATAATTGAGAAATAAGCTGAAATTTACGAAATTGCTAAACTTTTTTCCCTCAGTATAGTATTCTGGCGCGGCCGTAAACATTCGGCGGTGGAAAAGATCCACCGCCGAATGTTTTTGACTTCGGCCAATCATTCCGACGTTGCGCGAATCTTATTAGGTGTGGACTACCTAAACGGCCTGCCGGTCTTCGATCATCTATATCTTATTGAACAGCCGAGAAATCTCTTTACAAAATGACAAACGAATTTTACCACAGTGGATAATCACTTGACCCAGAATTTCAGACAATCATCGATATTTTTTATAATACTTGACAAATTTGAATTTGGTTTGAAGCAGAGAAGGTTAGAAAATGCCAGGAATAATCTGGATGTTGTGGATTTTTAATTATGAACAGATAAAAAAGTTTTGGTTGATCTTAAATATTTTTTTTATCAGCTGACATTTCAAAAATCCACAACGTCCATCTATTGCGTGACGCCTGTCAACCTTCTCTGCTTCAAACGAATACAAATCGATCACGTATTAACAGAAAATATTGAAGATTTTCTGAAATCGTTGTATCACGGGATTATCCACCGTTTTGACGCTGGGGTTTAAAATTAAAAGCTGTTGCAAATGACAAAATTGATATCTATGAAAAGAACACTTAGCTAAGAAAATATTGACGAAACTAAGAACATTTTGTGGAAGACGAAAATTGTTGTTTTACTACTTTGTCAAATCGCATACAATCTACAGAATAGAAAACATTAGGGGTAAAGAAATTCCAGCTTTCAACAACACTCTATCCTCGAATCCAGGGATCGTCTTTCTACCCATAACCAACACTGTCTTTCTATACTATCCCACACTTCCAACGCAAAACTGTATTTGAATTTATACATTTCCGTTATCATTTTATCAAAATCTACGAAATTTGAACACGTTAAGCTGGACCATTACTCAAATCAACAAATGCATTTGTTTAGTCCAACACTCATTTCGCAGAAGAAGAAATAACCTGTACCCGACAGAGGGGTGTCTTAAAAAGCCAATTAACACAGCAGCAGGATGTCTACGTCGTATACATGTTAATGACAAAAATCGACGAGTTTTTTTCCCTTGATGTTAGAATCCATTCCAAACTATGGTCTACGCCCGTCAGCAACGGTCAACTTCAGCAACGGCTGAGAGGCTCCCTTCTACGCGTCGATTGACCGGTGAACGTCATTTCGCTTTTCAGCGTGAAACGCGATACATCGTTCTTCAAATTTTCTTTCCGATGGCCGTATAGCCATCTCTAATGTACCCGAAACGATTTTGTCTGACTCAGCTGATGTCAATTGGTCAAAGATAATGCAAATCAGCCCAAATCTCCCGCTACGGAAGTCGTCTGATCACAGACTTGGCACTGATAGGACGGTAAATTGCTGTCATGCGCGTTGTTGAAAGTTGTGTTGTTTGACCGAACACTATTGTCCTGAACCTTGGTAGTAACTCTGCTGTGGCTACATCGAGGAAGGTTAGCAACTCGTTTTGAAAGGGGCAATAATTCGTGTATGTGCCAAACAGAAAAATGGCGCATTTGTTTGGTTTACCTGAAATGTATTGCTGGTAACAAAGTCAATTTGAAATCGGTGCCCGACTGAATAAACTTCTTCCATAAAATTTGTACGGTTAACCGAGCAGAGAGCAAAGTACGGATCACGAAAGCAAAAGACGTCACAGTTTGGACCATTCCAATAGCCGGTCTCATGTTTTTAATAGCAAATATAGGCATCTCGCGTAAAAAGTGTCGAAAATATTTGGTAGGTCCACATTTGGTAACCTTGTGGGCAAGTCTTAGATTCATCGGTAGTTGGAAATGACTCAGAGTTGAACATGCAGTATCAATTTGCGGTTCTTAACTCCGGGTCCGGTGATCAGCGAAGCAAAACAAAATAAGCAAATTGTTGTCATACACAATTCGTGCATGGAGATATGTTTCAAAACATTAGAACTGGAAATTATTTGCACGTTTAAAAAATTATACAGAAAAACAAGTTTGCGTTAGAAGTGTGAGTTAGTATACATTAACTCTTTCCTAAACAAGACCTGGTTTGTCGTCCCCATTACGAAAGGTTTGGTAAAACATTGAGGCAAAAGAGGAAATATTGATTATGAGCATTTTCTCCTTTTGTCTTCATCAATATGAGTTGTCGGTAGTAGCTTTTTAATTTGACTACCCTAACAGTTTGCCGATTGGGAAAGTGTTAAGGCATTTATCCAAGTTTATGTGCTTTACTGTTCACAAATCAAAGCTTGGTCAACCCATGTAATGCCATTTGCAACAGTGTTAATTTTATCGCGTTTGGGAAAGAGTAAGATCGAATGGTAATTTTAGTTAAAGTAGCCTAAAACAAATTGGACATTTATCAGCCTACAATAAAGATGGTATCGTGAACATCTGCTGGAACAAATCGCTACGTTTCAACGAAAACATCGTAACTCCAGCTTAAAACAAGCTGCAGTTACGAGGTTTTTGTTGAAAAGCGACGAAAAGGACATTCATTAATTAATTGAGAGGTAAACCCTTTTTAAAGTAAACACTTTCCAGGCATCCGGATCAATCAAAAGCCAAATTCCCGGGTAAAAGGTTTTATTTATACGGGTTTAACGCCGTTTTCAACTGCTATGGTCATATCGCAGCGGCTGGAGCGCCTAAATATGGATTCCTGTCATTTCTCAAACCAGTACTACCACATCCTAACCAAGCCTCCAGCTGCTCGCCCACATAGGTTAACGACATCAACCCAATGGTGGGAGACAAAGTCTGAAAGGATATTTGTGGCGACCGGGGATCGAACCCGGGACCTGAGTGAGAGCAAGATGCGCTACCAACTGCGCCATGGCCTCGGCCAAAAGGATTGCCATGTTTGTGTGGTTTTGGTAAATCAATATGCCTTTTCCAAACGGCAAAAATTTAGGGTGGTCCATATTCGAAGCTGCTACAGACTTCAAAGATGTTGATAAAGGTAGGATTTGAGGATTTGTTTATGAAATAGCACAGAAAATATTGAGACAAAAGGAGAAATTGCTGATCATCAGCATTTTCTTCTTTTGTTTCAATATTTTCCCAAGCCCTTTTTCTTATCCATGGACGTCAAACCAGGCTTTGTGTGGGAGATGGATTAAGAATCAGATGCCACTTTTAATGAAGGGGAGATCAATACAATAGAGTGCCGACAAGTAACGGAGACTCAAAATAGAGACAAGACCTCATTTCAACCCCTTTCAGAGTTTGAGTTTATTGGGGTTTTACGCCATTTTCAACTGCCAGGGTCATATCACGGTGGCTGGAGCACCTAACCATGGATTCCTGTTATGTCTCAAACCAGTACTACCACAACACCCTTATGGAGACTCCAGCTGCTCACCCACTTAGGTTAACGATTTCAAACCCATTGGTGGTTGACGATTTTGTCAGAAAGTGTATTAGCCGCGGCCGGGTATCGAACCCGGGACCTCTCGAATGAGAAGCAGATGCGCTATCAACTGCGCTAAGGCCGCGGCCTGTCCCCTTTCAGATGATGACCCCTCTGGACAAAGAAAGTATGAAGTAAAGGCTGGTTAAAAATTTGAAATCAGCGAATTAATAGTCATGTTCAAGAGACTGCCTAATTTACCCAACGATCATCGAGTTTCAAATCGGTTGTTTATGTACAGTCGGTGCCTCTGGCAGCCACAACACGTGAACTTTCAACTCTCCCGTGTACCCATTTATACACCTGGGTTGAGCTAGGTGTGGCAATGTTAGCTCAGAAAAATTCACATTACACCGTTGTTTGAACCCAGGACCCTTCGATACCGAAAGTAAAGTTCTCCAGTCATATGAAGTTGTACTGGACCTTTGATTAAACCTGTATAAAATTAACCCTTTTCATAATCTCTCATTAGTCATTAGTACTATCACAATATTAAATCCGTGCTTCCAGCTACTCTCTCATTAAAATTATTCACATCAAACAGGGACACATGACTTACGTCAAATAACAGAAGGATATAGTCCGACAGGGGTAAAAGTTGAAAATTTTGAAAAACCTGAAAACCTGGAAAAGTCTGTTTTTATATAGTAAAAATCGAGAAAATGGGGCATTTTGGAATACTCAAAAACCTGAACTTCAGGCATATGCCTGAAAACTTTTACCCCTGGTCCGAGACATTAGTTTCACCCACGACCCCTGGATTGGTAGACTCTGACGTTACCAACTGAGCTATCACATACACAGTCAACAAAGTACTGATGCAAATGTTTATGTATGAAAACGTTTTGGAAAAAGAAGGAATTGAGCAACTTCTCCCTTTCCCAGAATATTTCATTCATTGCTTTTTAACATGAACTAGAACTGTCGCAAAGCGGACAAATACCCCCCACTAGCGCCTTGTCACTGAAAAAGTGCTGTAGGTCAACCAGTTCTTGACTTAGAGCACGGAAACGGATTTTAAACTAGACAGTCCTGGCGGCCTGGAAGCGCTCCACAGGCCTGATTGTTTGTCTTGTTGAATACAATTTCAAAGGTTCAGACTGCGCAAACAAGCAAATGCATGACCAAGCTGAAAATTACAAGCAAGTAAGATCGTATGGTCAGTAAAATTTCTGTGAAAATTCTGTATTGATTAGTTAATACTAATTAATGGTTGTAAAAGTGAACATAAAGCCCAAAATGGCAATTTTGTTCAATAACAAGGGCACATAACTCATATAAAATTCAGATCAAGCTGAAAATTACACCAAGGCAAGATCTTATAGTCACCAACATTCTGTACAAGTTTTGTCTTGATTGGTCAATATTTGTAGTTGCTAGAGTGAAAACAAAGTCAAAATAGAGTCGAAAATGGCAATTTTGTCAATTTCAAGGGCACATAACTCATGATGTAAAATTCAGATCAAGCTGAAAATTAAATCAATGCAAGATAATATGGTCACCAACATTCTGTACAAGTTTTGTCTTGATTGGTCAATATTTGTAGTTGCTAGAGTGAAAACAAAAGTCAAAATAGTCAAAAATGGCAATTTTGTCTATTTCAAGGGCACATAACTCTTGATGTAAAATTCAGATCAAGCTGAAAATTATACCAAGTCAAGATCTTATAGTCACCAACATTCTTTACATTCTTTACAAGTTTTGTCTTGATTGGTCAATATTTGTAATTGCTATAGTGAAAGCAGTGTCAAAATAGAGTCGAAAATGTGATTTTGTCAATTTCAAGGGCACATAACTCATAATGTTAAATTCAGATCAAGCTGAAAATTATACCAAGGCAAGATCTTATGGTCATCAACATTCTGTACAAGTATTGACTAGATTGGTCAGTATTTGTATTTGCTAGAGTAAAAACAAAGTCAAAATAGAGCCGAAAAGGGCAATTTTGTCAATTTCAAGGGCACATAACTCATGATGTAAAATTCAGATCAAGCTGAAAATTATACCAAGGCAAGATCTTATAGTCACCAACATTCTGTTCTACTTTTGTCTTGATTGGTTGATATTTGTGGATTTTAGAGTAAATTAAAAGTCAAAACCAGCTATATTTGGCATTCAAGGGCAGATAACTCAGGTTATTCTGATTCAATCCAAATTCTTTGAAGGAATCTGAGAGAGGGTCACCCAAGGATCATTCTTGTGAAGTTTGATTGAAATCCATCTGGTAGTTTCTGAGAAGAAGATTTTTAAAGAAAAAGTTTACGGACGGACGGACGGACGGACGGACGGACGCACGCACGACGGACACACCGCCATGACAATAGCCCGCTGGCCTGTCGGCCAGTGGAGCTAACAAAAACCAATTGTGACCTTGACCTTTGACCTTGGTGACCCAAAAACAATAGGACACCTCCTTGGGTCAAGGGCAACAACTGTGTAAAGTTCCATGATCCTAGGTCAACCGGTTCTTGACTTAGAGCATGGCAGCGGATTTTAAACAAAGCCTGATTGTGACCTTGACCTTTGACCTTGGTGACCCAAAAACAATAGGGCACCTCCTTGGGTCATGGAAACAACTGTGTAAAGTTTCATGATCCTAGGTCAACCGGTTCTTGACTTAGAGCACGGAAACGGATTTTAAACAAAGTCCGATTGTGACCTTGACCTTTGACCTCGGTGACCAAAAAACATTAGGGCACCTCCTTGGGTCAAGGGCAACAACTGTGTAAAGTTTCATAATCCTAGGTCAACCGGTTCTTGACTTAGAGCACGGAAACGGATTTTAAACAAAGTCTGATTGTGACCTTGACCTTTGACCTTGGTGACCCAAAAACAATAGGGCACCTCCTTGGGTCATGGGCAACAGCTGTGTAAAGTTTCATGATCCTAGGTCAACCGGTTCTCGACTTAGAGCACAGAAACGGATTTTAAACAAAGTCCGATTGTGACCTTGACCTTTGACCTTGGTGACCCAAAAACAATAGGGCACCTCCTTGGGTCATGGGCAACAGCTGTGTAAAGTTTCATGATCTTAGGTCAACCGGTTCTTGACTTAGAGCACGGAAACGGATTTTGAACAAAGTCCGATTGTGACCTTGACCTTTGACCTTGGTGACCCAAAAACAATAGGGCACCTCCTTGGGTCATGGGCAACAACTGTGTAAAGTTTCATGATCCTAGGTCAACCGGTTCTTGACTTAGAGCACGGAAACGGATGAACAAAGTCCAAATGTGACCTTGACCTTTGACCTTGGTGACCCAAAAACTAGAAAGACCTGAAGGTCTTGAGTCGCTCCACAGGCCTGAATTTCTTTTAATATTCAATCCAAGTTTTGACTAGATTTTTGAATACTTGTGGTTCTTACAGCAAAAAAGAAGTCAAAAGCAGCAATCATGTGGTCAATGCAGAAAGAAAGTAAATGATTGACTAATATTTTAGGGATGTTAGAGTAATAATAAAATTGAAAACTGTGATTTTGCCAAATTCAAGGACACATATTTCAGTATGTATATTTAAAATCAAATCGAAAATTAAACACATGCAAGATCTTCTGGTCACTATCATTCTGTTCAAATTTTGTCTATTAGTCAATATTTGTGGCTTCAATAGTGGAAAAAGTGTTGAAAACTGAAATTTTGTCAATTTCAAGGGCACATAACTCAGATTGTAACAGTGTGATCATGTTGAAAATTACACATATGCAAGATCTTGTTGTCAACAAGACTCATTCCAAGTATCATCTTGATTGGTTAACATCTGTGGTTGTTAGAGTGGAAACAAAGTCGAAAATGGCAATTTTGTCAAATTCAAGGGCACATAACTCATGATGTAAGATTCCGATCTAGCTGAAAATAACACCCAGGCACCATATAATGCTTATATATATTTTGTTAAAGTTTTGTCTTGATTGATCAATATTTGTAGATTCTTGAGTAAAAATAAAGTCAAAACCAGCAAAATAGAGCCGAAAATGGCAAATTTTGGCAATTTCAAGGGCACATAACTCATGCTTTAAAATTCAGATCAAGCTGAAAATTGTACCAAGGCAAGATCTTATAGTCAGCATCATTCTGTCAAAGTTTTGTCTTGTTTAGTCAATATTTGAAGTTGCTAGAGTGAAAACAAAGTCAAAATACAGCCGAAATTGGCAATTCTGTCAATTTCAAGGGCACATAACTCATGATGTAAAACTCAGATCAAGCTGAAAGTTTTACCAAGGCAAGATCTTGTAGTCAGCATCATTCTGTTAAAGTTTTGTTTCGATTGTTCAATATTTGTAGATTTTAGAAGAAAACTAGTCAAAACCTGCCATTTTTGACATTCAAGGGCAGATAACTCAGGTTATTCTGATTCAATCCAAATTCTTTGAAGGAATCTGAGAGAGGGTCACCCAAGGATCATTCCTGTGTAGTTTGGTTGAAATCCATCTGGTAGTTTTTGAGAAGAAGATTTTTAAAGAAAAAGTTTACGGACGCACGCACGGACGGACGGACGGACGGACGGACGGACGCACGCACGCACGACGGACACACCGCCATGACAATAGCCCGCTGGCCTGAAAGGCCAGTGGAGCTAACAATAGGGCACCACCTTGGGTCATGGGCAAGAACTGTGTAAATTTTCATGATCCTAGGTCAACCGGTTCTTGACTTAGAGCACGGAAACGGATTTTGAACAAAGTCCGATTGTGACCTTGACCTTTGACCTTGGTGACCCAAAAACATTAGGGCACCTCCTTGGGTCATGGGCAACAACTGTGTAAAGTTCCATGATCCTAGGTCAACCGGTTCTTGACTTAGAGCACGGAAAGGGATTTTAAACAAAGTCTGATTGTGACCTTGACCTTTGACCTTGGTGACCCAAAAACAATAGGGCACCTCCTTGGGTCATGGGCAACAACTGTGTTAAGTTTCATGATCCTAGGTCAACCGGTTCTTGACTTAGAGCACGGAAACGGATTTTAAACAAAGTCCGATTGTGACCTTGACCTTTGACCTTGGTGACCCAACTAGAACTGTCGCAAAGCGGACAAATACCCCCCACTAGCGCCTTGTCACTGAAAAAAGTGCTATAGGTCAAAAGGTTCTTTAGTTGGAGCATGGAAACAGATTTTAGACAAAGTCAAATTGTGACCTTGAATTTTGACCTTTGTGACCCAAAAACAATAGGGCACCTCCTTGGGTCATGGGCAACAACTGTGTAAAGTTTCATGATCCTAGGTCAACCGGTTCATGACTTGAAGCACGGAAACGGATTTTAAACAAAGTCCGATTGTGACCTTGACCTTTGACCTTCGTGACCCAAAAACAATAGGGCACCTCCTTGGGTCATGGGCAACAACTGTGTAAAGTTTCATGATCCTAGGTCAACCGGTTCATGACTTAAAACACGGAAACAGATTTTAAACAAAGTCCGATTGTGACCTTGACCTTTGACCTTTGTGACCCCAAAACAATAGGGCACCTCCTTGGGTCATGGGCAACAACTGTGTAAAGTTTCATGATCCTAGGTCAACCGGTTCATGACTTAGAGCACGGAAACGGATTTTAAACAAAGTCCGATTGTGACCTTGACCTTTGACCTTCGTGACCCAAAAACAATAGGGCACCTCCTTGGGTCATGGGCAACAACTGTGTTAAGTTTCATGATCCTAGGTCAACCGGCTCATGACTTAGAGCACGGAAACGGATTTTAAACAAAGTCCGATTGTGACCTTGACCTTTGACCTTCGTGACCCAAAAACAATAGGGCACCTCCTTGGGTCATGGGCAACAACTGTGTAAAGTTTCATGATCCTAGGTCAACCGGTTCATGACTTAGAGCACGGAAACGGATTTTAAACAAAGTCCGATTGTGACCTTGACCTTTGACCTTCGTGACCCAAAAACAATAGGGCACCTCCTTGGGTCATGGGCAACAACTGTGTAAAGTTTCATGATCCTAGGTCAACCGGTTCATGACTTAGAGCACGGAAACGGATTTTAAACAAAGTCCGATTGTGACCTTGACCTTTGACCTTCGTGACCCAAAAACAATAGGGCACCTCCTTGGGTCATGGGCAACAACTGTGTAAAGTTTCATGATCCTAGGTCAACCGGTTCATGAGTTAGAGCACGGAAACGAAAAAGTCTACGGACGGACGGACGGACGGACGGACGGACGGACGGACGGATGGACGGACGGACGGACGGACGGACAGACAGACAGACATGGTGAAACCAATATACCCCCCTCTACTTCGTAGGTGGGGGGTATAAAAACAATAGGGCACCTCCTTGGGTCATGGGCAACAACTGTGTAAAGTTTCATGATCCTAGGTCAACCGGTTCTTGACTTAGAGCATGGAAACGAAAAAGTCTACGGACGGACGACTGGACGGACGGATGGACTGACAGACAGACAGACATGGTGAAACCAATATACCCCCCTCTACTTCGTAGGTGGGGGGGGGGGGGTATAACAACTGTGTAAAGTTTCATGATCCTAGGTCAAACCGTTCTTGAGTTAGAGCACGGAAACGAAAAAGTCTACGGACGGACGACTGGACGGACTGACAGACAGACAGACATGGTGAAACCAATATACCCCCCTCTACTTCGTAGGTGGGGGGTATAAATATCTCAAAGGCATTCTACTTGCTAATGAATGGGAAAAATTGTAGGAAACTATGTGAATTATACTGATGGACTTACAAGTGGGGGAACAACAGCTTATTGAGCTGGGAGTGAACACCCATAAACAATTTTGAACATTTATCTTCAATTTTTTATGATTTTATTTTGTTAAATGATAGAAAAAATATCACACTAAAAAAAAGCACATAAATTAAATGTTAGCATGTTGTAAATTGATGCACATAGCTCAAAGTTAAAGCGGTTCTGAACAGAACAATAGGTGTGGTAAATAAAACATTTCCATTTAATTGTATACGACAGTTATCACATGCCTAATTTTGTGATGTATACCGCTATTTTTTTCTTTATGGGTGTCAATAAACATGCACTTAGCCATGGATTCCTGTCACTTTTCATACCAGTTCTACTACAACATCCTAAACCGAGCTTTCAGCTGCTCGCCAACATAGGTTGACAGTTATCAAACCATTGTTGGGCGACTATCTTGTAAGAAAGGATATTTGCCGCAGATTGAACCCTGGAACCTCTCGAACGAGAAGCAGATGCGCACTACAAGGACCAGATCGTGTTTGGGTAAGCGTTAAAAGAAAAATTTGCTGTCAGTTGAATAATCCAAATTATTTTGGTTTGATTTTATATTCATACAAGATTTTCACAACCAGATTAGAGGGGGTGAAACCATTCAAACTCTATCAAAATCCAAACCCTATGTTGTGGGTACTCATTGGATTCTAATGAGTACCTTCAACATATGGTTTAATGAACGATTAACGAAATATTGCATTTTGAAAACCCATGATAACGGCCATTACTCCCTCATATCTTTAGCTATTCATGACTTTGCTGTTTTTTTTCCAGAATCTTTATAGAGTTGATGCAGCACTTTCTGGGAAAAAACATCTAATACTACTCCATACTCTGACTTCCTTTTCAATCCCCAAGTAAATGCTCTGCAAAAGATGAAATATACATACAGGGCTTTTTTTTCATTTTTGGGGAAGGGGCCTGGCCTTTCAGGTGGGGAAAAAAGCGCGCGATTTTTCAAATTTGGGGAAAAAATATTATATTGATAATAACAAATATAAAGCAGAAGAACATGCAGTTTCTCCCTTTGTCTAAATATTTTCTTAGCTATGTACCTATGTAAATTCACTTGACTTGAATATCCATTTTGTCGTCTGCAGCAACTTTCAAATTGGACTACCCTAGAATTTGTTGTTTGGGAAAGGGTTAAACAAATCTTTCAATAGTAACTTGTAGACCAAGACCACTGGCACTCGATCTTAGACTATTCATTTAGATCCAAGTCATTGTAACTTTAAATAACGTGACAAATGTGCAAAAGTGTCAATACACTGGGGTCGAGTAGTGCCAATGACCGTTACGAGGCAGACGCTACATTTGATAGACGGGATTTTCCATTTTTCCTTCGATGATCCTGAGTGACAAGAGCTTGTTTGTCTGGCCATCCGCTTTTTTTATCCCTATTGATTTGCTTTCAAAAATTTCCACCTATTTTGTGAAAATATTCCCGATGTTGCTTCGTATTTACCTTTTATTCCATGAAGCCGAACTGTATAGGTTACGCCATTTCACTGGCGTGTTCGATTCGGGATCAATGTAAATTTTGACCGACCGAATGTCGGGGAATTTAGTCGGATGGCAATCAGCGCCCCCAAATAACAGCTCATTTATTTCAAAATAACAGTGTGTAGATCGTTTCTGTCCATATTCATTAATTCATTTATTTTTCATTTGTGTGCGTACTATCAACTCGCTTTCCACTTCTTAATTTACAAATCAAACCCGACCTCTTACGGACCTTTGAAATGTAATCTGCATAAACAGTCACTCTGCAAGGGGAATGATAAAGGAAAGTTTATTAATGCTCAAACCGGGCCCCGATGAATTTCAATTCTACCTAGAAGGGGATAACCATAATCGAATCATTCAATCAATTACCCGAGCCGTATACCCCATCATATAGACGCTTTACTTGTTGAGATTAAAAAGCGTTTTTCTACAAGTATGATCATCACAAAGATTTGTCCGAAATCTTTTTTTTTTATAAAGGCTGAAGAAACAAAACAAATGGGGGATTTTTGCAGACCGGTGGGGAATTTTTCTGCTGGTGGGGAATTTTTTTTGGTTGGGGAAGTAGCCGTTCAACGGCTACAGCCATATAGCAAGAAAAACCCCTGACATACATTAACAATCCAAAAGCTTGGAGTGAATGGGGTTTTATGTAACATTCAACAGCTAAGGTCATTTAGAGATGGGACCTCAGAACCAGTGCTCCCCAGCTGCTCTGTCACATAGACGATTCACACCCATTAGTGAGAAACAAATAATTTTTGTCAAAAGTCAGTATGGATATTAGTCAAATCTTTGATATTTGTATAGCATTGTTTAATGAAGATTTAGTTTAAAAAGTACTGGTCGTGTTTCTATCTTTCTTTTACAATGTTCAGAGACAGCGTGATGTGGTCTTTATCTATAAGGCCTTGTCATTTTCTTACCTAGAACTTATCCATATTTGATCTTATATCGTCTATCTTTAAAATCATCTTAGTGAGTTGGACTGCCAACATGATCTGAGCTCTCTTTGCTGACAATGTTTCTATCACATTTTGGGATTTCATATCTGAAAGTAAAGGCATACATTACAAAAATGTTCATAAGTGTGCAAGATTCAATGCTTTCACAAGCCATAAAAACTTAACCCTTTCCCAAACAAAACATGGTTTGACATCACTATTAATAGAGGCTTAGGAAAACATTGAGGTAAAAGAAAATGCTGCAAACCAGCATTTTCTCCTTTTGCCTCCATATTTTCTGAGCTATCTCACACACAGATACTAAATCTATCTTTATCAACATTTGACTTGTCATCTGAAACAGCATTTAAATTAGAGCAGTCTGAAAATTTGTTGAGTAAGGGTTAAAGATGGTTTCAATTTCAACAAAATCTGTAATAGACAACAAAACGGAAGTTAATCTGACAACTTCAATACATACTGTAAAGACTTATCAATTCATTTCCAATTTCATAAATGGTATATATTCACTTTTGTTCAATAGTTTCCTGGCCAATTTAAAACTATGTACAATAATTCAGCCAGATTAGGTCCCTGGACATTAAGAAAGAGGTCCTACCTAATCTATAAGTGGATTAATACAATATCTATATACTTCCCTTATATAGTCAACTCTATCATGACCGGAGCTTCAGTGTAAAAACACCAAAACTGCAAGTTATAGAGAGACACAGGTAAAAGGGAAGATAATTTTACGGAACAAATTATAAAATAATGGAAGGAATCTAATATATTTTCAATTCTTTTAAAATATGTTGCCCTGTATTATTTTTTTCTAATTTCTGTAGTTTTCTCATTGAAATTTTGTCTCATTTACTTCCAAGTGAACTGAATTTTAACTTTTTTCCGTTTTTTTTTTTTTTTTTTTTTTTCTTTAACTATATTGAACTCTTTATCGAATATGGTTATTTTCTGATGACAAAATTCATTTCTTTCTTGTGTTTTTTCCTTCATAATATTTGTTTTATTCATATACAGTTTCAACAAAAGAAATTCTGGGAATTCATTCAATTCAACAATGTTTATTGGGGTTTTACGCCGTTTTCAACTACCAGGGTCAATGGGTCATATCGCAGCGGCTGGAGCACCTAACCGTGGGTTCCTGGTATTTCTCGCACCAGTACAACCACAATATCCAAACCGAGCCTCCAGCTGCTCTCTCACATAGATGTTTCACACCCATTGGTGAGAGACAAATGACTTTTGTCAAATGTCAGAATGGATACTGGCCGAGCCGGGGTTCGAACTCAAGACCCCTGGATTAACAGACTCCGATGTAACCGACTGAGCTATCCGGGCTTGGCTCAATTCAACAAACCAGCAAGCAGGCAGTGTTGATCAAGATCAGACTGCATGTATATGCAGGCTGATCTTGATCAACACTGACTGCAAACGCTAATCTTGGTCTACACACAAGAGTTAAACCAGTATAAATGTACAATAATTCAGCCAGATTAGGTCCCTGGACATTAAGAAAGAGGTCCTATCTAATCTATAAGCTGATTTATACAATATTCATATACTTCCCTTATAGAGTCAACTCTAGCATGACCTGAGCTTCAGAGTAAAAACACCAAAACAACAAGTTATAGAGAGACACAGTTAAAAGGGAAGATCATTTAGGGAATACTTTAAGAGCAAACCAAACTTTTTTTTAATTTTAAATTATGATCTGTTGAGTTTTCTTATGTCAATTATCTGATGGTTACCATTTGGTGAAGTTTATCTATAATATGCATTTTTCCTGAAAAGATTATTAAATCTTATCAAAATTTTTATTTCCTTGTGTTCTCCATGTAATTTTCTTCATTACATGTATCAAATTTTCAGTAATAATAATTTTTAGTTACCATTATTTCATTCATCTCATTTTAGATTTTTTTTCCTGAATTGAAAGAATTCTTTTGTGAATCAAGGAATGGGAAATTTGTTGGGAAGCAGGCAGGGTTGATAAAGATCAGACTGCATGTATAAGAAGGCTGATCTTGATCGACACTGTCTGCAAAAGCTGATGTCGTCTACTTCAGAGAATTGCCCGGCTATCAATGTACAATAATTCAGCCAGACTAGGTCCCTGGACATTAAGAAAGAGGTCCTATTTAATCTATAAGCTGATTTATACAATATTTATATACTTCCCTTATATAGTCAACCCTAGCATCACCGGAGCTTCAGAGTAAAAACACCAAAACTACAAGTTATAGAGAGACACAGTTAAAAGGGAAGATCATTTTACGGAACAAATAATAAAATAATGAAAGGAATCAAACATATTTTAATTCTTTAAAAACATAATAAGTTGTTTTCTTTTTCTTTTTTTTTTTTCACTTCCTCATTGACATTTTCTCTCATTTCACCTCAAGTGAACTTAATTTGAACTGTTTGTGAATTTTTATTAAATGGATTGAGTCCTTTATCAAAATGTGTTTGTTTCCTTTATTCTTAACTTCCTATGTATTTTCTATGACAAAATTCATTTTTCTGTTGTTTTTTCCCCCTTCAAACTGTCTTTTTTGTTTTATTTGGTTCAAATTCAAGCAAGAATTCTTGAAAATTTATAAACAAGAAAGCAGGCAGCATTGATCAAGCCATACCTACATACAGTCTGATCTTTGTCAACACTGTCTGTAAAAGCTGATCTTCTACACACAAGAATTAACCAGTTATAAATCGTCGGTGTAAATGCAAAACCTCGTATGTCGATTCTTGCGATTTTCAAAGTACAAACTTGTGTGTCCAGCTCAGACAATTCTCGCAGGTTTTGAGATATTTTTACCAATCAGTATCAATGATACATTATTTATGAACATTATGTCCAAATTTCAAGTAAAACATTTCAGTTTTGGAAAAGTTACTACACTTTTTTCCCTCCCCTTTGAAATTTTCCAAAAACGAGATACGAGGTTTTGCATTTACAATGACGAAATGTACAATTAGTCAGCCAGATTAGGTCCCTGGACATTAAGAAAGAGGTCCTATCTAATCTATAAGCTGATGTATACAATATTTATATACTTCCCTTATACAGTCAACTCTAGCATGACCTGAGCTTCAGAGTAAAAACACCAAAACTACAAGTTATAGAGAGACACAGTTAAAAGGGAAGATCATTTAGGGAATACTTTCAGAGCAAACCAAACTTTTTTTTTATTTTAAATTATGATCTGTTGAGTTTTCTTATGTCAATTATCTGATGGTCACCATTTGGTGAAGTTTATCTTTAATATGCATTTTTCCTGAAAAGATTATTAAATCTTATCAAAATTCTTATTTCCTTGTGTTCTCCATGTAATTTTCTTCATTACATGTATCAAAATTTCAGTAATAATAGTTTTTAGTTACCATTATTTCATTCATCTCATTTTAGATTTTTTTTTCCTGAATTGAAATAATTCTTTTGTGAATCAAGGAATGAGAAATTTGTTGGAAAGCAGGCAGGGTTGATAAAGATCAGGCTGATCTTGATCGACACTGTCGGCAAAAGCTGATGTCGACTACATCCGAGAATTGCCCGGCTATCAATGTACAATAATTCAGCCAGATTAGGTCCCTAGACATTAAGAAAGAGGTCCTATCTAATCTATAAGCTGATTTATACAATATTTATATACTTCCCTTATATAGTCAACCCTAGCATCACCGGAGCTTCAGAGTAAAAACACCAAAACTACAAGTTATAGAGAGACACAGTTAAAAGGGAAGATCATTTTACGGAACAAATAATAAAATAATGAAAGGAATCAAACATATTTTAATTCTTTAAAAACATAAGTTGTTTTCTTTTTCTTTTTTTTTTTTTCACTTCCTCATTGACATTTTCTCTCATTTCACCTCAAGTGAACTTAATTTGAACTGTTTGTGAATTTTTATTAAATGGATTGAGTCCTTTATCAAAATATGTTTGTTTCCTTTATTCTTAACTTCCTATGTATTTTCTATGACAAAATTCATTTTTCTGTTGTTTTTTCCCCCTTCAAACTGTCTTTTTTGTTTTATTTGGTTCAAATTCAAGCAAGAATTCTTGAAAATTTACAAACAAGAAAGCAGGCAGCATTGATCAAGCCATACCTACATACAGTCTGATCTTTGTCAACACTGTCTGTAAAAGCTGATCTTCTACACACAAGAATTAACCAGTTATAAATCGTCGGTGTAAATGCAAAACCTCGTATGTCGATTCTTGCGATTTTCAAAGTACAAACTTGTGTGTCCAGCTCAGACAATTCTCGCAGGTTTTGAGATATTTTTACCAATCAGTATCAATGATACATTATTTATGAACATTATGTCCAAATTTCAAGTAAAACATTTCAGTTTTGGAAAAGTTATTACACTTTTTTCCCTCCCCTTTGAAATTTTCCAAAAACGAGATACGAGGTTTTGCATTTACAATGACGAAATGTACAATTAGTCAGCCAGATTAGGTCCCTGGACATTAAGAAAGAGGTCCTATCTAATCTATAAGCTGATGTATACAATATTTATATACTTCCCTTATACAGTCAACTCTAGCATGACCTGAGCTTCAGAGTAAAAACACCAAAACAACAAGTTATAGAGAGACACAGGTAAAAAGGAAGATCATTCAGTACGAATAATAACAACAAGAGCCGTCACAGACGGATTATGCTCCCCGAATAAGTGTTTGTCACAAAATAAAAACTATCATACATTAAGCCCCCTTTTCCCATGACAGCTTTTTTGTACACACATTATTTATAAAATATGGTCTAGAACATCCTATTTATTACATGAGCACAAAATTTCATTAAATTCTGCCCATTAGATGAAGAGAAATAAGAGAAAAACTAATTTTTACACTAAGGCCCCTTTTTCCATGACGCAGCCTTAAATTTACAAACGGAGAAAAAGGACCCTAGGTTTTGACCCAGGGAGTTCACATGTGAAGTTTCATTGAATTTGGTCCAAGGGTTGCTGAGATATGGCTGTGGACGGACGGACGGACACACGGACGGACAGCGTGGCGACTATATGCTCCCCCAAAATTTTTTCGGGGAGCATAATAAATTGGTATAGTCCAGCAAGAATAACCCGGGACAACTTAATTTTGTACATTAAGTCCATTGCTTGAGCGTCTTAAGACAACAATGCTGAAGTGGGGTTGTTACATAATTATGCAGATGTCCCAGGTTAATCTTGCTGGACTATTATAATTGTAATTATCACCATCTTTCTTCTGTGTTTGTCATCTCAAAATTCATTATAACATTTCAATTCACTTACCATTTGTTCCTTTATTCAAACAATCAATTCCTAATCTAGGGTTATTCTCCTTTGTTTGTCTTGATTTGACCTCGGCCAGAGTGTGTATTGGAGACAGACCACTGTTTTCTGCCAGGGCTAAAGGAATAGCCTCAAGGGCCTCTGAAAATGCCCGCATGGCATACTGTTCTAATGTTGATACCTGAAATTACAAACAGACCTCATACAAATTGCTTACAGCATTCTCTCCAGCCAAATTAGCATTATGAACTTCACTACACCATCAAGTTAATCAGCTTTATGACACTACACTTTCCCAGGTATCCCTCACACTGGTGGTGAACTCGGCCAAAGCAAGGGACATTTTTTGGCGATAAATGTATTCTGTCGGTGTTGTTATAAAATATCGTAACAACGGCTTTATCGAAGCCGCAGTTACGAGATTTTATAACAACACTGACAGTTGGTCAATACAAAACGGTAAACCCGGTCTGATTTTAGAACAAGTTCACTGTCATTAGAAAACAAGAGCTGTCCGAAGACAGCGCGCTTGACTTTCCAAGTTGCATAGTAAAAAGGGGGCATAACTCCAAATATAGTGGAGCCAGGGTAATGGGCCCTGGTAGTAAGGTAGAGGGCGTGATGGTGAATAAGTATTCCAAGTTTGGGTTGAATCCCTTTGATAGTATGGAAGTTATTGGTGTTTGAAAAAACTTAAACCTTTGTTGCAACGCCTACGCTAACCCCAACGCTGATGCCCGGGTGACAGTATAAGCTCTCATTTTCTTTGAAAAGTCGAGCTAAAAATCTTTAAACTCACATTTAAACGCAAAATATCTATACCTTGTTGTAGCGAAAATTGTTTTAGTTCACCACCAGTGCCTCAGTCACATCAAAAATTGATTTGAATGAAGTATATTGTATAAAAATTCTGCATGGAAACATTGAGAAAAGAAGAGATTGCTTACAACAAGTGCATGTCGAATTGCGATGCAATACAGGAGTCCCCCACCGGATAACAAAAAATCCTTTCTTATAAAATAGCTCCTACTGACTAGATCTATAACTGTATACAAAATTTGAAGTTGCTAGCACATTAGGTTTTGGACAAAATGTCCCAAACAAGAGCTGTCACTGTAAGATGACAATGCCCCCGACACCGCTTTGATTTTAAATTATGGCCAATCTATGTTCAAGGTCAAGGTCATCCAGGGGTCAAGGTCACCAAAGTATGTGCCTACAGAAAGGTAATGTACCAAGGAATGTTGTGGTAAAGTATGAAGCGAATATGTTAAGTAATAAGGAAGTTATGGCCAATGTTAAAGTTTTTGGACGGAATGACGGACGGACAGACAGACGGACAGACGGACGGACGGACGGACAAGTCAAATTTATGATGCCTCCCTATCGGGGGCATAACAAAAATATAAGGGTAAAAACAACAAAGGGCAATAACTCAAAAAGTTGACATGGCAGGGTAACAGTTCTAATACATGACACCTGTGCTTAATGAGATCTATAAGTGTTCCAAATTTGAAGTTGCTAGCACTTATGGTCTAGAAGATATTTCCCGGACAAAAATGTAAGAGTAAAACAAAGAGCAATAACTCAAAAAGTGGGTGTGGCAGAGTAAAGGTTCTTAAACATGACACTTCTCCTTGAGGAGATCTATAAGTGTACCAAGTTTGAAGTTGCTAGCACTTATAGTTTAGGAGATATGTTCCGGACAAGAATGTAAGGGTAAAAACAACAAAGGGCAATAACTCAAAAATGGGCGTGGCAGAGTAACAGTTCTTGAACATGACACTTGTCCTGAATGAGATCTATAAGTGTACCAAGTTTGAAGTTGCTAGCACTTATAGTTTAGGAGATAAACTGACACGATTTAAAAACGCAAACAAGGACTTTTACAAATGGTATCTCCTACATCTTGCAAAACCGATGTATAGCCATGTAAAATTGCAAATGTTAAAAATGTTAACATAACAGGACAGAAAATGACCTTTAAAGCCACGAATAATGCATGAATGGACGTCAGATTATGCCAAAATGCACGTTGAGTCAAGGGCCTGGAATCGAACAGCGACGACAGCGACCCCCGTGTTTTCACAGGCGATTTATCACCATGTCGCGATGTATAGGCCGTCCGCGATTACCAACCATACAATTTGCTGTAGACTGGGCCGTCACAAATCTGTTGCGTTGGTGACGTTAACGTATACAGTTATGTTAACGTACAGTTGTTACACGCAGCTGACCGGGACGTGGGTGGTCTGTAAATCTGCCCGTGTCGTTTACACGTCTCATAAACCTTGTAACCGTCGATTCGACTATATTAAAGCGTCTATCTACCTTCATTTGCGAAACATCGCAAACCAAAAGCCAAAAAACTCGGTTTCTTTTTCGCAAAGTAAGCCTCAGCATTTTGTACACAATTTTCTTTCGTTGTTCTCGTATGTTTTCAATAAGTAAATCAAAGTGGCAGTTTGTACACAAAAAATCTTAGTGATTTAACACGTGGTCTGAATGCACGAGACACACGAGCATTTAGTGATGGGTGGTTCAGATGTCCGGATAGTTTACAGAAAACACGACAAAATCACTGAGGCGTGAAGCGTATACATTTTCTCATACATGTCCCAAAATATGGTGCCGATCAAGGCAATAGGAAAGGAATGGTTAATGAAAACGTGTTTTGCGTTTTTAAATCGTGTCAGTTTATGTTCCTGACAAGAATGTAAGGATAAAAACAACAAAGGGCAATAACTCAAAAAGTGGGCGTGGCAGAGAAACATTTCTTGAACATGACACTTGCCCTCAATGAGATCTATAAGTGTACCAAGTTTGAAGTTGCTAGCACTTATAGTTCAGGAGATATGTTCCGGACAAGAATGTAAGAGTAAAAACAACAAAGGGCAATAACTTAAAAAGTGGGCGTGGCAGAGTAATAATTCTTGAACATGACACTTGTCCTCGATGAGATCTATAAGTGTACCAAGTTTGAGGTTGCTAGCACTTATAGTTTAGGAGATATGTTCCGGACAAGAATGTAAGGATAAAAACAACAAAGGGCAATAACTCAACAAGGTGTCAAACTGTCACAAGATACGCCCGTAACACTGCTTTATGTCAACAGGGGGAGCGGGTTGGTAAAAGTTTCATGGTCCTAGCTATTATACTTTTCGAGATATGCCCTGGACGATTCAAGTTTGAAAACAACAAAGGGCAATAACTCAAAATATAGGCTAGGTAGAGTTAAGATTCTTGTGCACTGCACTCCTCATTAGTGAGATCTATACACCCATGAAGTTTCATGATCCTAGCTATAATACTTTTAGAGATATACTCCGGACAAGATTCAAGTATGAAAAACTACAAAGGGCAATAAATCAAAAAATAAGCCAGGTAGAGTTATGGTTCTTGTGCACTGCACTCCCCCTTGGTGAGATCTATACACCCATGAATTTTCATGATCCTAGCTATTATACTTTTAGAGATATACTCCGGACAAGATTCAAGTATGAAAAACAACAAAGGGCAATAACTCAAAAAATAAGCCAGGTAGAGTTATGGTTCTTGTGCACTGCACTCCCCCTTGGTGAGATCTATACACCCATGAAGTTTCATGATCCTAGCTATTATACTTTAAGAGATATACTCCGGACAAGATTCAAGTATGAAAAACAACAAAGGGCAATAACTCAGAAAATAAGTCAGGTAGAGTTATGGTTCTTGTCCACTGCACTCCCCCTTGGTGAGATCTATACACCCATGAAGTTTCATGATCCTAGCTATTATACTTTTAGAGATATACTCCGGACAAGATTCAAGTATGAAAAACAACAAAGGACAATAACTCAAAAAATAAGTTAGGTAGAGTTATGGTTCTTGTCCACTGCACTCCCCCTTGGTGAGATCTATACACCCATGAAGTTTCATGATCCTAGCTATTATACTTTTAGAGATATACTCCGGACAAGATTCAAGTATGAAAAACAACAAAGGGCAATAACTCAAAAAATAAGCCAGGTAGAGTTATGATTCTTGTACACTGCACTCCCCCTTTGTGAGATCTATACACCCATGAAGTTTCATGATCCTAGCTTTTATACTTTTAGAGATATACTCCAGACAAGATTCAAGTATGAAAAACAACAAAGGGCAATAACTAAAAAAATAAGCCAGGTAGAGTTATGGTTCTTGTGCACTGCACTCCCCCTTGGTGAGATCTATACACCCATGAAGTTTCATGATCCTAGCTATTATACTTTTAGAGATATACTCCGGACAAGATTCAAGTATGAAAAACAACAAAGGGCAATAACTCAAAAAATAAGCCAGGTAGAGTTATGGTTCTTGTCCACTGCACTCCGTAATGATGAGAAGAATATAACTGCCAAGTTTAAAGTCAATCGGACTTAAGGTGACAGAGTTATGCTCCGGACAAAGAAGTGGACGCCGCCGGACGCCCGGACGCCGGACATCACGGGTGATCCCATAATACGTCCCGTCTTCGACGGGCGTATAAAAAGTGGGCGTGGCAGAGTAATGGTTATTGTACATGACACTTCTCCTTGATGAGATCTATAAGTGTACCAAGTTTGAAGTTGCTAGCACATATGGTTTAGAAGATATAGACCGGACAAAAGTGTGACGGACGGACAGACGGACGGACGGAATCGAGCAAACCCATAGTCCCCCAACCGGTAACCGGTGGGAACCGGTGGGGGACTAATAAGCAATATCTTCTCTTCTCATATTTTCATTCAAAATTATTTACATAAACAATGCATTTGCAGTGATTTTTTTACCTGCGCATCCTGCTACATTTACTCATAATTTGGTCTCTGGGATGCAAAGTTTTAATTCTAGAGAGTCCCAGGATGCAACAATTTTTACAGATTTCCTATTAAAAATAGTGTATTGGACTCACTAAGCTAGTAGCTGGACTCATTGATATGGAATCCAGCGAGTCCTCAGGACTCACAGTCTTAAAATTGTAAAATAATCACTGCATTTGGGGTTTATCTTCTTTCCTGACAACTACAGCTCGAAATATGCTGCAAGAACACTAGATTCAAAGAGACCAAATAAAGGAATAGAAATTACATGCTTTCTGAACATAAAATACACTTCATCGTCTGATATAAGAACATTCAAACATGAGTAACTTAACACCTTGTACTTTGATCAACAGTAGCAATCATTTTATATTTGAGCCAGGATCTGGAAAAATGCCCCTTATAGCATTTGAGACAAGTAAGATTCCAGAGCAGCATGTGCCCAAGTGAAGTCTGATTGGGATCCATACAGCACTCTCATGATTGTTACAAGTCACGAAGAAGCTATTGGAGACCAACCTGGTTCTTGATCTGAATGTATATATACGCTGATCTGGAACCATATTGGGCTCAAAAGCCTCAACCCTTTCCCAAACAAGACCTGGTTTTGATGTCCCTATTAGAAAAGGCTTGGGAAAACATTGAAACAAAAGAAAAAACTGCTGGTAACCAGCAGTTTCTCCTTTTGTCTTAATATTTTCTGTGCTATATCATACACAAATTCTATCTTTAATAACTTCCATTTTGCCATTTGTGGCAGTTTTTGATGTGGATCACCCTAAAAATGTGTCGTTTGGGAAAGGGTTAAGGGACCTTTTTCCAGATTCTGGCTCATTTGTATTTACCTTATCAGCTGCCTTTGCTACTGCTAATGAACACGAGATTTCTGGTGCACCCCCACCAAACACCACTCTCTCATCTTTAACAATGTTTCTGATAACACACAGGGCATCATGTATACTTCTCTTAGCTTCCTCTACAATCTGGGAGAAAATAGAATAAGACATAGAAAGTCTGACAAAACAAGATGTATTTGTGAAACACTAATACCCCCAAAATGCCAAAAACAATATGTCCCCTGTCCAATCTTTCAATATTATCCGAACTCAAAAATCCAAATTTGGACAAACTTGTCAGACCCAGCACATGACAACCACGAAATCATTCCAGATTTAGAAAATTACGTAAAAGTGAAAAGTGTCGGCCCTAGTCTGGCTGCGCGGACTGCGCAGACTGACTAGGGTCGATATTTTTCACACACCCAATAAGGTCCCTTTTAGCGCGATGGGTCACATTTACTTACCATTTTATTTCCGCCTCTAATAAATATGGTTACTGCCCGTGAGTTTTGGCATTCCTCTATGACCAACATTCGTTCTTTAACAGTTCCAAAAGATAACTCCTTTACAATTCCAGCTTTACCCAATTTTTCTGTTGTGAGTTCTTCAAACCTAGGGACAATTCTTCCACCTGTGGCAATGGCTATCAACTACGAAAAGAATGAAAAGATGAATGTCAAATGCAATTGAGCAAGGATCTGGTAAAGGGCCCCTACAGCATTTCAGACAATCAAAAGACTTTGATTTCCCAAAATATACTAGAGGAAATAAGAAACGCAACAACTCTTTCTGATTATAACTTTTAATTTGTTTGTGTTAGTGAATACTGAATACTATATGATACAGGTAATTACTGTCACCTTTTTGCTGACAACTATCTCTGTATTTACAACAGTACCAGTCAAGAGTGATATATATAGTCGAACAAAGGCATTTACATGTGCAAATTTGTTAATTAATCTAAATGTTTCTGAACTTTTCATCAAACTCTTGTAAGTTACAAAAGAGTGCATGAACGTCCCAGAAAATCTAATTGCTTTGGCTGGCATTATAAATGCGCAGTCTAATGTTACTAACTTTATTCTAAGTAACAGCTTCAATAAATTCTGTATGAAAATTTTCATAACAATTCTTACCTCAATTTCTGGACCACCCACCCATCTGACAGCTGGTAATTTCTTCTGTAACAGCAGATGATTGGCTTCATCATCAAATCCCCACTGACAGATTACAAGGTTAGCACCGGTATCTTTTACCTGTTAAATGAATTTTATTTATCTATTTAAATTATCAATTAACCATCAATTAATAAATCTTATTTTGCATTCATGTGTGTATATCCAGAGTTGATAGATTTCTTAAATACAATTTCACATTCCACTCAAGCATCATTTTCTTTTTACATTTTTCTTTTCCTATCCTTGATCTTGTAAGGGTAGATAGAGCTTGTTATAGATGTGAAGTTTGAAACTATGGTGTTCTCCAAAGCCCAATAAGCTGCATCGGTCCCATTACAGCTTCATGTAAATCAATGCAATGCCTCTACAGCTTCAAAACTACCCCACAGCTTGGATTTCATCAACATGGTCACCAAATAGAGTGATTTTTATGCATTTCATATCAAACACTGATAAATACTGCATTTCAATAATTGTAAATATGATAAATTGGTAAATAAAAACATGATGGAAAAGGACGAAATTGCTCAAAATGAGCAATTTCTTCTTTTCCCATGTTATCATTCACAGTCCTTTGCATAAAACATTGCCTTTCAAGGCTTACCAATATTTAAATAATTTGCCACTGCAGCTTCAGATTATTAACTAAACTATACCTGTTGGACCATTTGTTCAAACTTTTCCATTTCATACTGTCTCAATTTTCTGTAGTCTTCCACCGACTTCACCTCCAAATTGTGCTTGGTTTTAGGTTTGGGTGGTTCAAATGGGCAGGTCAGAATGGCCATCTTGGCATCATTAACACTCTACAAAGATATAATTAACCTATTACCTCACATTGACGCCTTTTGACGCCCAAAAAGGTAAAGGCTTCGGAAAACATCGTGGAAAATGAAGAAATTGCTTGTGACAAGCAATTTCTTCATTTCCCACAATGTTTTCTACCCCAAAAGTCATAAAATTTTGAAATTTGATCATGTTGAAATTGTCGTCCGCAATTTCTTTGAATTTGGACCAGTCTAAAATTTTGCCGTCTGGTAATGGGTTAAGTATAATTACAATTTTACAAACCAAAATTACATATAGTTGATGAATGAATTGCAATCTTAAATGGCTACTCTATAAATATCTTCGCATTCCTTACTTGAATTTAAGATAAATTTGTCATCATCATTTGATTTCTCAATATGAGGACTTCAGAAATCTTACAGTTAAATTGAAAAGGTTGCTATTCTATACAACTATATTTCCACACAATCATAAGAGGGTCAGGATCAGAAAAAAAGCCTTTATAACATTGGAGATCTCCATGAATCCATATCAGCATGTACCCAAGCACAGACTGATTATGATCAGATGTCTGCTACTCTTCAAGAGTAGTTATAAATAATGTTGAAGCTGTTTGTGAATAGCATAGATCCTGATCAGCCTATGATGTGTTTGCATATATGTAGGCTGACATAGATCCATTGTTTCACAGTGTTTTTTTTTTTTTTTTTTTTTTCAGAAATTTGGTAAAGGCCAAACTAGCTTTAATACCTTCGGCATCTGAGGATGGCTGAAATCTTTATCCACAATAACTCCCTTGACTAGCATTGTATCTTCCAGTTTACCACCAACTTTGCCCTCTACTTTGATCAGTTCAAAATCAACATCCCGTCTGTTGAAGTCAGCCACTGACATGATAGCGTCCACAGCAATATGGGCCATGTGTTCATGGCATCTGTTGATTCTGTAAATGTTAAAATTGATAAGTAAAGATTGACAGCTTCTTGGGGTATATCCATGATAAAGCCTTGGTAAAAATGTCATCTACAGGGTTCGACACAAACCAAAATTTTCCACAGGCCCGCAGGACCAGTAGATTGCAATTTTTACAGGTCCTCCTGTAGTTTTACAGGTCCTACATTCTGACTAAGTGAATTGTAGCAGAAACAAAGAAAACATTGTATATCTTTCCCAAACAAGAATATTTTGATGTCACTCGTTATTAAGCATTTCCTAAGAAAACAAGAGAGGAATAAAGTAAACATTGATTTCGAGATTTTCTTCCTTACCCTCGATTTTATGACATGTTCTGGATTTTATAACATTATGTCCATTTTGGGAAAGGATCAAGCCCTTTGACAGAGGATGTGTATCTGATCAGTTGATTGGAAATTGCCCATACGGTCACATCCAAGATTTTAGATATGTAATGATTTGCAGCTTTCAAATTGGTCTACATCTAGTCCACATTTTGTGGTTTGACAAGGGTAATAAAAAAAAGATTACCTGTTCAACACGCAACTTAACCCTTTCTCACACATTGGCGCTTTTGGACGCCCCATAATATAAAGGCTTTGGAAAACATTGTGGAAAATAAAGAAATTGCTTGTGACAAGCAATTTCTTAATTTCCCACGTTGTTTTCTACCGTGAAAGACCAAAAAATATTAAATTTTGTTCAATAGAAATTGTTGTCTGCAACACCTATGATTTTGGATTAGGCTAAAATTTTGATGTTTGGTAATGTGTTAAAATGCAATTTGCGTAATAGAACAGAAAATTGGATTTACCTCAAAGGAATATATTCCTATCAAATACAGTCTGAAAATCCGCACATTCACTTCTATAATCCAGTAGATCTATTTGTATTTGTATAAAGAGAAAAAAAGGGTTCTCTTTCATCTTGGAGAAAATCTAAACTCACTCTGTGTGATGTAAGCAGTGACGTCACACTGTCTGCCTTTTTGGGTGGTTATGAACGATTGATTGAGCCTAGTTACAGAATTATAAATAGATTTTATTTTAACCTTTACCCAACAGAACAAAGTTTTCAACTGTAAATTTGGATTTGTGTTGGGTTTTTTTTCTTTGTGTTCAGAATGGAAGAAAAAAGACGAAATAAAAAGCATGAGTTTCTCTGTCAGTAATTTAGATCTTATGCATAGTTCTTTGTTTGATTAAAGATTATTAGTTCTAATTATCTTTGACTGAATGACGAAGGAAGGGTTAAGGAAATTGTAACAAAAGAAATAAATATTTTCTTTGAAATTGAGAATACCGTGGACTACTAGTGCAATTTCTATAATTTGAATGTTGTGATCCAAAATAAGTTTATAGGGTGGATGAATGCTCGACTTTTTAATCAATGGATTTTAAAACAGATTCTAGTTGAACAAAACAAAACAAAACAAAATAAAAACAACAACAGTTGACTTCTTTCTTTGTTCACAAGATAAATCGTGAAGGGTGCAATACTCGGAGATTTTTGGATTATATTAGATGTAGTAAGTAAGTTAATCACAAATTTACGATTTGTTGTTGTTTACTGTTGAAATAATCACTGACTGTGACTGTCTCCAAATGGTTTTGTTTCAAAAGGAATTTTGGGTTGGTCGCCGACTTTTCCCCCTAAGAACCAAAACAAAGTTATAAATTATGCAGATTTTGACACTGATTTTACCGCTGATTTTGATGCCCAAACAAACTCTGACAGGCACAGACTCTGAAGTTTGCAGGCCCGGCGGACCTGCACCAAAGGATGTTATGCCAGTCCTCCTGAAAAATTACAGGCCTCGGGCCGACGGACTGGCGTTAGTGTCGAACCCTGCATCTATAAGATCATTAGATCAGCAGCAGGGATGAAATGATCAACCCATAGATAGTTTCAGGTATACTTATTTTGTGGCATAACACAAATTTATAGGAAATGTGTTATGAAATGTGAAACAAGAAATTGCTAATGGTCAGACAGACCAACAGACGACTAGCGCCATAACATAATACAACCCTTTGGGCATATAATAAAGAATTTACAGAACTTACTAAACAGCTTTAATAGTGATAATTTATGATAAATATTTGTATAAACAAAGGTAGAGACAACCAACAACCGTAAAACTGTCCTTTGTACTTACATTTTTGAGCCTAATGTAGTCATGGCTAATTTCACAAGTGGCTCGGTATTTTTAGGATCTATGACATATTTTTCAGCAATGGTGTCTAAGTGTTCCACAGCTACTTTTGCAGCCATTTCATAACCATCTGTGATCCTGATTGGGTGTATTCCTCTATCCAGCAGCTTCTCAGCATGCTCTAGCAGTGCCCCGGCTAAAACTGCAAAAATCACAACGCTACAGATAAGAGGCAGGGGTTTTGTTACCTGCGAGTCCCGAGTCCCTGACTCACATTTTTTTCTCAGGACTCATTGATAAATTATCTAGTGAGTCCCAGGATGCTAACATTTTCAATCTGTAAGCAACGTTGTCTTACAAAGACTCCTATGTTTCAATTTTGGACTCATAGTTTTGGGAACAAGTGGGTCCCAGGACTCTCCCGCATAAATTTGTAACAAAATCACTGTAAGAGGGAGTGAATGCTTTTCATAATGCAACAATTCATTGAATGTTCCGACGTCAAACCCTATGTTATGGGTACTCATTTAAATCGTGTCATCGAAACGATTCAAATGAGTACTCACAACATAGGGTTTGGATTTGAAATGATTTAGAATGTCTCCATACGAACACCATTATATCATCACCTTTACACAAACATAATTTTGTTTTTTAAACTGTTTCAAATTGAAAGTAGTTACAGAAGGTAGCCCAATAAACCTGAGAGTAGAAAATAGTAGAATTTGTAGCAAAGAAAAATGATCATTAAGAGGAAAAGGTGAAAATGCTGGGGGGGGGGGGGGGGGGGGGGGGGGGGGGAGGGGGTCAATTGCCTTTCTGTTTCAAAATGCAGTATGTTCATTACATTTAAAATTGCCATAGAACTTGGAAAAATGGTATCTTGGACACAACTGTGAAAGTTGACAATATTAAAATCATGTCAACCAAGTTAAACTTTGTATCCAAGCTGTTTTATATAGCATGTTGTCTGGCCTGATGTAATGAGAGCATTAACCAGGAATTCGGCATGCAATGAAAACAAGGATCAATGCTGTTTCGTACCAAAAGGATTCAATAAAATAGAGCAATGTTTTAAACAACTTTATTCTATGACTCTCACGTATACAATGTACATACTCTCTGTCAGGGCTCCGGAAATCCGATAAAATGTCGGTCTGGACTGGATTTTAACTTCTGAGACCGATTGAAATCATCAAATTAGCTGACAAAATCGGTCCAAAAATTGTCCACAATTCATAAAAATCAACATGAAAAGTAACGAAATCAAGGGTTTTACACCAAGATTAGGAGGTGCCAGAAACCGATTATTAACCCGCAGGCATGCTAGCAGTTACCTGAAGTTTCACGGATGAATGATCTCGGATTGAGGTCTTTGCCAAACACTAGACTGGTTCCCGTCTCTGATCTCACTATGTTGTATAAATCATCATACGATGGGTACCAGTAAGTGAATCTGTCCTTTGAGATTTCTATTCTCCCAACCACAGTTTTCCGTTTCGAATTGATCACGTGAGGTGATCCTTTTTTCCAAATAAGGCAACAATTACGATAGTTTGTTTACAAACTGTGCGCGAGACACCATGCAGGTGCGTGATTACGAGAGATGACGTATCAAGGCTTCAGTTGAAGTCTGCAAATTTAAACCTTTCCTCGATCGCTTTGGAAGTTAAAAAATCACACAGAACATTCGCGAATAGTCTACTAGATTTTATTTACACTGAGTCGATGGTACATTCACAAATACAGAAAGAAAAAAGCTTAGAAACACAATTCCTAGATCTATCTACTTAGCGTGTCACTCGCGAGATTTCTATCAGTCATAGCAGACGTGAATTACATCTGTCGTTTCTTGTTCAAATAATATTTATTATTCATCTGGACATAAAAATCCACATTCAAACAACAAAATAGCATGACGTAAATACAATTTGTGACGTAAATATGATTTACACGAGGGAGGTAATTAGATCCGTTTGACCTACATCCGATCACGTGATGTTTTATAGTTGGGGAACATCTCAAACACTCCGCGTGTTTTCAAAACTAAATAGGAAAAAACTTCAGATGTCACCTTACAGCGATTTCATTATTTCACGTAAGAGTGATTAAATTATTTGTCATTCCCAACATAACATAGACGAAACTGCCGGAAGTGCCTAATTATGCAATTACGGTGTTTTAACAAAGTGAAAGTAGAATTTTGTCACTAGTTTTCGTGCACCTTTCAATCACAATTTAGTTTGATCATCGGAAATTGAAACATGAAAGAGAAGGTAGCCCGAATTGTTATATGAATGGGAAAGATATGACAAATGATGTGTGTGTGAGTGTGTGTTGGTTTTTTTTGGTCCTATTGCATCGGCTGTGAGTGTGTGTTGGGTTTTTTTTGGTCCTATTGCATCGGCGGGGGGGGGGGGGGGGGGGGGGGGGGGGGGGGGGGGGAAGAGGTGAATTACGACGTGGACCGATTCAGATTTCGAAATTTCCGGAGCCCTGCTCTCTGTGATATTTCTACTTTGATGGCTCATGCAAAAATTCCCATGCTAATATGACCTTTAATTATTATTTGACCTTTCCATTATAAACAATGACGGTACTAAACATATAATCTGATCCTTTTCCGAATGATTTCGAATTTGCTCCAGACGTCGATCTGATACCGGTCTCAACGTTTCAACCGATATAGCGTAACTTTCAATCTCATTCACCATGTAATCTTGATCTGTGTCTATAGGTGATCGTGACAGTGTATCAGGCACTATCAAATGTTTCCCCGGTACATGTTCTGCTTGTGCGTTATATCCACGTAAACGCATTAACATACGCTGACATCTAAGTGGCGTTTTATCTAAGTCCTGTGTGTTAATTAACGGCACTAATGGTTTATGATCTGTCAGTAATCTAAACGAATGAAGACCCATTAGATAACGTGAAAATTTCTCACATGCCCAAACAGAAGCTAGACATTCCTTTTCTATCTGCGCATATTTTTGTTCAGTGTCAGTCAGTTTTCTAGAACAGAATGCGATCGGCTTCAGTTCACCGCTTTCTTCTTGGAATATGGCTGCTCCCAGTCCATAGCTGCTCGCATCCGCACTCACTACGATGGGTTTGTTTTGATCATAGAATGCTAACACTGGTGCTTTTGTGATTAAATCCTTAATTTTCGCGAACGACTCGTTTTGTGCGTGATCCCAACACCAAGCATTTGTCGATTTCAGCAAATCGGTCATCGGTTTGATTATTGACGCGAGATCAGGAATAAATCTGCCTATGTAGTTGATCATCCCTACAACTCTGCGCAATTCTTTGACATTCGTGGGCGCTTCCATGTTTCTAATGGCTTCAACCCTTTTCTCACTTGGACGAATACCATCTTTCGTGATTATGTGTCCAAAGTATTCCAATCGTGATTTCCGAAACTCACACTTTTGTAGATTTAGTTTCATCCCTGATTCCTGAATTCTGCGCATGACTGCATCCAAGTTTGCGTCATGTTCCTCGCGTGATTTCCCGTAAATCAAAATATCATCGACAATGACTTCGACTCCGTTTAATCCTTTCAGCAACTCCGACATTTTCTTTTGGAAGATCTCCGATGCTGACGTTATTCCAAAAGGTACCCTCTTGAAGAAATATCTCCCAAACGGTGTGATGAAAGTAGTTAATTCACGACTTTCCTTGTGTAGCGGAATTTGATAAAATCCACTCGAAGCATCTAATTTAGAGAAAAGTGTTGATCCTTTCAGCTTTGGTGAAATATCATCCAAATTTGGTAACATGTAGTTTTCTCGTTTGACTACATTGTTTAGCTTTTTCAAGTCAACACAAATTCTTACACTATTGTTTGGTTTAACTACTGGTACCATCGCCGCACACCAGTCTGTCGGTTTGTCCACTTTTTCAATTATGTCCTCCTTTTCGAGCTTCTTTAGTTCTGCTTCCACTTTCTTCATGAGCGGGAATGGAACCCTTCGTGCTGTTGTGAGACAATACGGCTTTGCCCCTTCATTCAGTCGTATTTTGACTGGGTCGCACTTAAATAATCCAATTGATCCGAACACTTGTTTGTTCACGGACACGTTCTCAATCCTCTGAATTAATCCCATTTGTTCAGCAGTAGCTCGACCTAACAAGTTATGTGTCGTTGATCCTTTGATCACGTGAATAGGAAACGAATATTTCTCCGATTTATACGACGTTTCTGCTCTGAACATTCCCTGGCAGTCTAATTTGCCGCCTGGTCCGAACAATGGTGAGACTACCGGTTCTAGTTTTGCTGGATTTCTCAGACTTCTGTACGTGCTTTGGCTAATCACCGATGTGTCAGCTCCTGAATCGATTTTAAACGTAAGCGTTTTCCCAAGAATAGAAAGTTTTACCTTCCATGCTTCCTTATTGTCGTTACACGTAGTGACTGTTCCAAGGTATAATGATTCTTTCGTATCGTCGGTCACTTCATCTAAGCGATTTGGATTGGTTTTAGACCTACAGCATACCTCGAAGTGATCCATCTTTTTACATCGACGACATTCTTTACCTTTCGCGAAACATTTCCCTTTTTCATGGAATCTATTGCATCGCGTGCACCTTTTATCCTGCGCTCCACGATCCTGTGACTGTTGCTTTGGTTTATTCCGGAAATTGCGTTGTTGTCGTCGGCCTCCACCGCGCTGATTTCCCCTATGCTGTGCGTTCTGGACAGCTTCAACATGTTGGACAGTAGATTGATCCCTTATCTGCTGTTTGACTTGCTCACTTTGTCGCGCTATTTCAATAGCTTTTTCCAATGTGAGATCAGAAGTTAACTGCAATTTTTCGGATATGTCCTTGTCAAGGATTCCGATCACGAGCCTGTCCCTTATTTGTTCACTTTTGTGATCAAAGTCACAGTGTTCCGCAATTTCGTACAAATTCCTTACGAATTTTTCCACAGACTCTCCATTTTGCTGGACTCGTTGGTGGAATTTTGCTCTTTCGTGAATCACGTTCCTTTTTGGCACGAAGTAGTCATCGTATTTCTGCATCACGACGTTGAAACTCTTCTTCTCGTTATCGTCTGCAAACACGAACGACTTAAATATGTGCTCAGCCTCTTTTCCCATGGAGTAGATGAGCGCGCTGACTTGCACCTCGCCTTCATCCTTGTACAGCTTCGATGCCATCCTGAATCGAGAAAATCGTTCCTTCCAGTCAGGCCATTCAGCTGGATTCGAGAATTTGAAGCACTCCGGTGGTTGAAATCTCGACATTTTTCCTTTTCTCCGTATGTCGACGTAAATCCGTTTTTATTCCAACACAAGAATAAATTCTGACATCAGAATAACTTCTGACACCATGTTTCGTACCAAAAGGATTCAATAAAATAGAGCAATGTTTTAAACAACTTTATTCTATGACTCTCACGTATACAATGTACATACTCTCTGTGATATTTCTACTTTGATGGCTCATGCAAAAATTCCCATGCTAATATGACCTTTAATTATTATTTGACCTTTCCATTATAAACAATGACGGTACTAAACAAATGCAGGGCTGCAGAAAAGAGTGGGGGTCATTGCTTTTCAAAATGCAATATTTCATTTTATTACAATATTAAGTTGTATCTTAGACATACAGGCATTAAAAGTTGACAGAATAAATGTCAACCAATTTAAATTTTGTATCCAAGATGTTTTATACAGTGTTGAATCTAGAGTGCGCCATTGCGCCATGGGCCGGCAAAATTCGCAATTGACGCAATGGAAACACAAGCTCGGGCCCGACGGGCGCACTCGCTTCTCGATCGTAAAAAGTCCATTCCGGTATTATAAAGCCCGTATGGTCATCCTAACTTCAAATCTAAAATTCACTTTCTTCTTGAAATAATTCATTTGATATTAACTTAACTTTTCCGCTTATTTAGAGGTTCCCTGTTTGGTTTGTTTACATTTTTCCAATATCCGCTAACGCGCATGGGTAAGGAAGAGATCGATGAGAAATTTGCATAAATGGGCGGAACTTAGTATCACCTGACGGCTTGAGTAGGTTACCGGACGATTTAATCAGAGAGGAAAACTCCGAAAGCTACGATCGAATACGCTTCAAATTCAGTTATTTTCTGAAAGTTAAACCAATTTCCTACAAAAACAGAATACATTCCTTTGTGTGAAATGCCTTCATTGATAATTTTTCTAACCCGATTTGACTTGCTTCAAAAAAGACGCTTCCACGCACCTGCCCGAGTAATTGATCAATTAACTTCATTGAGAGCACCCCTCTAGGAGTAAGGTAATATACTCATGATCTTTGAAACGCTTTTATGAGTTCATGTTTACTTAGAATCAAGCGTTTACTGGAATCGATTGTTGTTAATTTTGGTTCTACTTTCGTTTTTAAGAAAACTATCGTAAACAGTTGATATTCGAAAGAACTATCGTGATATTTCGACTTTCAAAAGTTCTATCGACATGTCGCTATCTTAAGGTAAAATATTGCGAAACTGCCATAAGTTGACATATCGTTACACATTTTTAAATTTGAATATTACAAAGTCAACACAGTGTTTTGTTGGCTTACTAATGCAAGAAAACAACGTACATTCATGTGTATAAACCAATTAAAAGTAAGTATCATAATTTCACTTCTTTTTCTAAGTTTGTCTTATTGTCTCCCATTTTCCCCAAATGTCCCCCTGTTTTGATGGCTGTGGGCCCGACGGGCCCCCTCTCGGGCCAAGCTAGATTCAACACTGTTTATATAGCATGTTGTCTGGCCCGATATAATGAGAGCATTAACCAGGAATTCGGCATGCAATGAAAACAAGGATTAATTAATTCAGGGCTTTTGTTCAGATTCAAAGAAGTGGCCAAGCTGACAGCAAATGAAAAGAGTGGACTAATTTAAATACAAAAGATTGACAAAGTGGAACGATGTTACTAAAGGTAAAACTTGTGTACAATATAGCACAGAAAACAATGAGGCAAAAGGAGAAAATGCTGAATATCAGCATTTTCCTCTTACGTCTCATTGTTTCCCATGCCTTAAATAGTTTACTGACTTCAAAACCAGGGCTTGTTTGGGAAAGGATTAAGTGCTGTATAGCCCATTACCACAAACTGACTCTTTTTGACTTCCTACAAGATAATGGCTTTAGAAGACATTGTGGAAAGCTAAGAAATTGCTTATGACAAGTCCAGAATTTTGTTGTTTGTTAAAGGGATAATCATCTACATGTAAATGAAATCCTCCGTACCTACAACACCTGTGGTTCCATCACCTATCTCATCATCCTGTGATTGTGAGAGCTGCACCATTAACTTGGCAATCTGATGTTCCACGTCCATCTGTTTGAGAATCGTTGCTCCATCATTTGTAATAGTAACATCACCGTCTGGCGACACTAGGAGCTTGTCAAGCCCCTTTGGACCAAGCGATGTTCGTAACACTCCTGCTACTGTTTTGGCAGCCATGATGTGTGACTGAAATGAAGCAACAGAATTGTGAAAATTTCATAAAAGGCATGACATGGGTAAACGATTGAAGTCTGGAAAAATGAGCCTGACACTTCAGTTGTGCACAAATTCGGCCGATCTCCATCAGACAGTCAGCAAATCATCAGTGAGTAGCCATCACCCCTCTACTGGCTCAGTGGCTGACATGTTCAAACAGCGGTGGAAGTCCCAAAGGATTTTAACTTGAAGTTATAGGCTGATAATTATGTCATCACAGCGGTTTTTTTTTTCCCTTCTCTAACTAGTACCGTCAAACGGCACCTGTCCCAATTCGTATCGGTCTTATCCCAAAATCGTAATCGGCATCCTCCCAATATGAATATCTACCTTTCTAAAGATCATGTACCGTTCCCAATCGCCAGTGCCCTTTTTAGAGGGCTAGAAATAGCCAAATAACTGCTTGATTACCTTTAATTTGCGTTGACACACATCCAAACAGTTTATGTCTGGCAATGGTTTGCAGAAAATCAATAATTACACATATGATCAGTGCCGTATATACCCACTATGCATTCAATAAAGCACATCACTTTACTTATCTTTGTAACATATATACCCCCTCACAAGTGGTACTGTATATACCCGCTTGCAAGAATCCCTTTTTATTTAGACAAGAGGACCATGATGGTCCTACATCGCTCACCTGAACCAAAATGATATGAGCAACACTTTTGTTCAATTCAATTAATATTTATTACTTTAAGACTGAAAAAGAACTAATGGTCAATAAGGTTGTGAAAATGTAAGTCATCCGAGATCTAAATTATGGTGCCAAACATTGTATCCAAGTTTTGTCTTGATAAATAAATAATTGTAGATTCTAGAGTATAAACAAGGTCGAAAACCGCCGAAAACAGCAATCTTATCAAATTCAAGGGCACATAACTCTCGATTTTCTGACCAGATAAGACTGAAAATCAAAGTTATCCCAGATCTTATGGTCCCTAATATTGTGTCCAAGTTTTGTCTTGATTGATCCATAATTGTAGATTCCAGAGTGTAAACAAGGTCGAAAACAGCAGAAAACAGACATTTTGTCAAATTCAAGGGCACATAATGCTCGACTTTCTGATCAGATCAGACTGAAAATCAAACTCATATGAGATCTTATGGTCCCCAACATTGTGTCCAAGTTTTATATAGATTGATCAATAATTGTAGATTCTAGAATGTAAACAAGGTCGAAACCAGCCGAAAATAGCAATTTTGTCAAATTCAAGGGCACATAACTCTCGACATTCTCATCAGATCAGACTGAAAATCGAACTCATCCAAGATCTTATGATCCCCAATATTGTGTTCAAGTTTTGTCTTGATTGATAAATAATTGTAGATTCTAGAGTATAAGCAAGGTCGAAAACAACCATAAACAGCAATTTTATCAAATTCAAGGGAACATAACTCTTGACTCTCTGATCAGATCAACCTGAAAATCAAACTCATTTGAGATCTTATAGTCTCCAACATTGTGTCCAAGATTTGTCTTGATTGGTCAATAATTGTAGAGTCTAGTGTGTAAACAAAATCGAAAACAGTAAAAAACAGCAATTTTGTCATAACTCTTGACTTTCTGATCAGATCAGACTGAAAATCAAACTCATCGAGATCTTATAGTCCCCAACATTGTGTCCCAGTTTTGTCTTGATTGATTAACCCTTTCCCACACATTGACGCTTTTGGAGACCCCACAAAATAAAGGCTTTGGAAAACATTGTGGAAAATGAAGTAGCAAGCAATTTCTTCATTACCCACAATGTTTCCTACCAAGAAAGGCCAATTTTGTTCAATGGAACTTGTCGTCTGCAGCACCTATGACTTTGGACTAGGCTAAAATTTTGTTCTTTGGTAATGGGTTAATAATTGTAGACAGTAGAGTATAAATCTATTTATATCCTCTATCAAACAACAGGGCTACAGATAAGTGGGGTGAAGACATTCTAACTTTGTTATTTCAATTCCAAACCCTATGTTGTGGGTACTCATTTGAATCGTCTCGACGAGACGATACACATGAGTACCCACAATAAAGGGTTTGATGAACAATACAGAATTATTGCAGTTTAAAAATTCATCACTCCCACTTATCTGGAGCTCTGAAACAAGATAACTCTACTTATACTAAAGGAAAGTAGTGTCAAGAGTGACTTCCCTTAGATTAATACAAGGTTGAAAACAGAAAAAATAGGCAATTTAGCCCAATTCAAGGGCACATAACTCTCATCTTTCAGGTCAGATCAGACTGAAAATTTAACTCATCCAAGATCTTATGGTCTCCAACATTATGTCCAAGTTTTGTCTTGATTGATCAATAATTGAAGATGCTAGAGTGAAAAAAAGCTTAAAAACAGCATTTTTTGACATTCAAGGGCATATAACTCCGCACTTTCTGGTCCGATCAGGCCCATAATCGAACTTGTCCGAGAACTTATGACCATACTTGTTTTGGCCAAGTTTGATCAAGATCGCCTAACTTTTGTGGATGCTAGAGTGTAAACACCCCAAATGTTGACGGACGGACGGACGGATGGACGGACGACGGACAAAAAGTGACCACAATAACTCACCTCGAGCACTTCGTGCTCAGGTGAGCTAATAAAAGGCATGGTGTTATTCTCCTTTTAATCCATTTTTTTTTCATGTATTTGAAAGATTGCCTTATAGTTTAACACTCTTCTGCAACTTATTTAACCCTTTCCCTAATGAGAAAATTTTCCAGTTGAGATTTTTTTGGTCAGATCAAAATTAACAAGAGAAGCAGTCTCAACTTCATTGATCTTAAAATAGAAAATGAAATACATGTTTTTATGTGAAAACATTGAGAGCAAAGAAGAATTTAAGGTTATTGGCATTTTTTTACCCAAATGGTTTCCCCAAGAAATGAATATTTGGAATGGTCGGGTCCAAATAGATAGGACATATCAGATGACAAAATTCATGGTTATTTTAAATTATTTGGGCAAGGAATTTGTGAACTAATAAAAAGAAAATGATAATGTTCAGAGAGGATAAAAGCAAATACTGAATTTCAGCATTAAAGCTAGATCACTATATAGCTAGTAGTTTTCCTGATAAAACATAGTCATCATAATGTTTTGTGGTGCAGAATATGGCATCTAATTACAGATAAGATGCATTTTAAAGATTCAATACTAATCAAATATATTACTAGAACTTTTCCCAATTTGAAGATTTTGCAACGCGAAAATTTCCCAATTTCAAGATTTCGCAGGGATAATTTTGGGCCGCGAAATCGCGAGATTCTCACCTATAAATGCCTTATATCGCATAGATCTTTCTCAATTGGAACAAAATCTCGCATACCAATTTGAAATCGATGAGCACCGAAAAAACGGACGAAAACTCAGCTGATCAGCTGTCAAAAAAGCGGAAATCAGAAAAGTAAACTCGATTGGTTCTCAGCATTCTATAAAGTAAAACAAGCTCCAAAATTGAATGCAGGGTACCGGATATTCGTAACAATTGGTCTACTCGGTATTTTTCCTTATCATTTCTGAGCCGAGAAGTTGCGTAGATGAACAAGAAATAATAGAAAGAACTGGCGTCTGCTTTTATGTTTCTTAAAGGAAAATTCAGCCAAAGGAATGAAAATTAGACAAACAAATCATTTATTTAGGTATTAATCACCAATTTTCAATCAAAAGACGATGCACACCGGCATGTCAATTGCGTTTAGAGCCTAATATAATGTCCGTCAACGATGGCAGCTCTTTTCAGAGGGACAATACAGTACGCAAAAAAGAAATGTTTTTACATTTCTTTCGAAAAATTACGATAAAAAGAACTTGCAATTAACCAAAGATTTTTCTCTGTGTCTTGTTTACAAATCTATACCATAATATTGCATCATCTTTTCCCAGTTGAAAACCAGTCCCGACATTGAAACATGACCCTTCTATTAATTATGATTATTTTTCTGACAGAAATCGTTTTTGGGAGAGGAGAAATTACTTTTGGTCCATTTGTCACCTAATCTTTATATTTTCACTCTGACAGAGGAAATTTGCTACACAGAAAAAAATTTCAATCACAGTGACCATTTATTTTGGTAACTGATTTCAGAGAGCTCTCAATTCAATTGTTTAAAAAGCTTGATTTTTGATAATAATACTCTTGTGTGATATAGGATATATTTCTATAAAGTTAGATTCCTGAAAATAACGTAAGAAAAAAATCTCATAGAAATTCAAAATCTCTCATAGTTTTTCAGCAATTGGAACATTTTCTCTCATACAATTTTCCAGCCAGAATAATCCCTGTTTCGCGACTCAAAAAATTTCCAACTGTAGGGGTACAGGTACCTTTCCCAATTGGAGAAAAAAAATGCTGCATCAATCATACTAAACAAAGATCAATAGTCGAAACATCTCCTGCCCTGCGTTCAGTAAGACAAAACGTTAGCTAACAGTTAGCCATTTCATTCGGAATACTCAGTCAATTCTGTGAAATTTGGGTCAAAGAAGTTGCGAATGTTGTTAACGTTAGCTAACAGTTTGTCTACCGAACGCAGGGCTGATTAAAACTTCTCAGACATTTCTACCGATAAGACAAAAACCCATCACAGGCATATCTGAGCATTGTACATGACACCGGCACAGATTTACCAAAATCAGCCAGCAGCATCTAATGTCAGTAACTAAGCGATAGCGACTAGTAGCCTACTCTCAAGCACTATATCATGTCTATATGTAAACCTGAATCACTGATGAAGAAGCTGGACATCGCCAAGGCATGGCTTTTATGCAGCTTCTCCAGATTTATGACATACCCAGGGCTTTTCATCCTTCTATAACAGAGGCCGAAATTCGGTGGCTTCCCAATTGGAAAAAGGCTATTTTTTCCCAATTTACAGTAAGAATTTCCTAATTTTCAAAACTAAAATTCACAAAATTTGAAAAAAATAATGATTTTTTACCCTAGATGGGCAATTCTAGTCACAAAGAAACAGTGTGTCTTCTATAATTCTTCTTCTTTCTTCTTCTTCCATTATCTGGCCTCCTTCGTCTTGTCGAAGATTATGCCAGTTTTGTGCGCTTATGACGAGCGGATTTCTTAAATTTTGATGAATTTGATATCCTCCCCCCTCCCTATATGCCCACCCCTCCCACTCTCTTGATTATTTTTTGTCCTGAGTGCCCATTCGAGATTTAAATATCTCAAATGTCTCAGCCTCGGCTAACTCAGGAGGGAGGGAATTCCAGTCTTTTACAGTTCTGTTAAAGAAGGACCATTTCCTAACATCTTTATTTGCGTTTTGAATATAGAAGCTTTTGTTATGTTTGTTTCTACTTTGTCTAGTCGGTCTTGTTAGATATTTATCTGGATTTATTTCTACCTTATTGTTTGTTATTTTGTATAGCATGCATAGTCTAGCATTTTTTCTACGTTCTTGTAGGTCTTGCCATTTTAATTCATTTATCATATTGCCGACGCTGGATCTATTTCTGTATTTACCCATCACATATCTGGCGACCCTCCTTTGTACCTTCTCTAATTGATCAATTTGGTTTTGTTTGTAGGGATCCCAGACTGTACAGGCGTATTCTATTTGTGGTCTTACCAATGCTTTATATGCTTTTTCTTTTATTGTTTTTGATGAGACGTTTAGATTTCGTTGTAGGAATCCGAGGGTTTGATTTGCTTTGCTTGTGATGTTGGTAATATGCTTTCCCCAGTTGAGATCGTGAGTGATGGTACATCCGAGATATTTAGTACTTTTTTCATGTGCCAGCTTGTGTCCATGTAGGGTATAATCAGCGATGAAAGGTTCTTTTTTAGTTGTGACGGATAGTACTGAACATTTGTCGGGGTGGAACTCCATTTTCCATCTCTTTTCCCACTCAGCTAGTTTGTCTAAATCTTGTTGTAACGTTTTACAATCTGATTTTGATGTTATCGTCAGGTACACAATAGTGTCATCAGCAAACAGGCGAACAGTGGATTTCAAGTTATCTGGGATGTCGTTTATGTAGAACAGGAATAAGCTTGGCCCAAGCACCGATCCTTGTGGTACTCCTGATTCCACATTTCCCTGGTCAGATTCTTCGCCTTCCACTGCTACTACCTGCGTGCGGTTTGATAAGAATGCTTTTATCCAATTTAGAGTTTTGCCTTTGATTCCATAATGGTCCAATTTATGTATAAGAAGGTTGTGAGAGACTTTGTCGAATACTTTAGAAAAATCAAGAATGAGGAGATCTGTTTGTTTGTTTTTGTCCATATTTTTGCTAAGGTCGTCAATGCATTCAATTAGTTGTGTTTCGCATGACCTTTTGCTTCTGAATAGCAACCTCTATCGGCGAGAAAATCAAGGGCGATAATTTAACAAATTTCCGGAAAAGTTGACCTCACTTAGGGTCATGTGGAATCGCGCGAATTATGCAAAAATAGGGGTTTTCCTGACGTCATATGTAATGGGAAACTAAAGTCTAAAGATAGAACTTGATGAACTCGGCTGCCTTTAGCGTGAACTGATTTTAGAACAATAAATGCGAACTGGAAGAAAAATTGATTGACAATATTTTTTCAGAAAAAATACGAGTTCACGATTCAGATGGCCATGATAGTGTAGTTTAATCATTTATTTATGAGAAAAATGTTATTTGAAACAAAAAAATTGCGCGGAACTAAAAGTTTTTCACTGTTTTTCTTACTTGGTATCGTCCGTAAAGCGAAACCGGAAGTGGTCCAAAATGACCTAGAAAACTTTTGACAGTTGGTTCTGAGGCTGAATAAAGCCGATATTTCACCTCCGATGTGCCTATGAAAGGCCAATTTGATGAATTATAAGTTTTGGAATATGTTTAGGATATCTTATTGCTAGATATACAAATTAAATTTAAAATAATAGGTTTTATGGATTCGTCCCCAAAACTCAACGTACCTTTTATAACCAGGAATGGAATGATCTTCACATCTCGTATCCCTGCTACACATCGATGCTGTGCATCATAGCTTCTTTACTTTACCATAAATTTTGGTTGTAACAAAACAATTTTATTGATTTTCTGCTTGTCCAATGATTATTTTACCACATTCTTATCTTGATTTCAACTGAAGACTTCAGTGAAGTTGAAACAGGTATTTTATGATTTGATACAATGGAACATTGAGATTTCCAAACTCTTTACCACACACAATCCCTACTATTAAGGATACAGAGATGCCATATAAAACATTGGGGGAAAAGGAGAAATTTTGGGAGTAAATGAAGTAGCATTCTTATATAGTTTTTTTTTCTTTTCTTCATAAATATATTAATTTACATGTATTCGATTCTTGTAAATACTTAATTCTATTTGAAGTCTGATCTTAGGCTACACATTTTTTGTCAGATCCTTTTTCATGACATAACATAATTTCATATACAAACTGATAAACAATTATAGCAATCTGTTATCGGCACTTCACAAAATGATATCTGGTTTGAATGATGGAATTTAATAGGATATAAACAATGTAGGAAAAGTAGACAATGTTGATAAATGTTATTTTTTTATGGCTGTTGAAAATCTTAATTGTCTGACAAGGTTTTATAAAAGCTTATACCACTTGAAATTAGTAGTTAAGTCAAGATGCCTTTGACCAATTACAATGTACAAAACATAAATTATGGCCAAGACAATAATATTATACAAATATGCATACATGACATACAATATAAACACAAGCTAAAAATACAGACAACTTAGTTTGGAATATTCAACACTGGACAGAAACAGTAATTGAAAGTGTTTTCTTCAAGACACAGCATCATAATTTAGAATATTGGATCTATTCCTTTTGTTGAAAGCTTGGTCAACTGCAGACACTCTTTTGGTATCTGTGATTACAAACTTTCCTCCCAGATCAGAGACAGCAAAAAGTGTTTGCAAATTGCCAAAAGAAGATTTCCAGATTGATCATTCACACTTGTTTCCATCTTCATAATTAAAACAACAAATGTTCTCTCTCTAACTTTCCATTCTTTCAAATTTGAAGTTGCTTGTTCCATCCAAAATCAACAGAATCCCCAAGGCATGCTCTTTTAAATTCCGTCTGAAGACTGGTAGGTCTACTGCTTTCCTGAAATAGAAAGAAATAGGAGAGAGAACTTTAGGAGATAAATAAAAGATCATTTTCATATCTACACAGCAGCCCCTATTTGCACTAGCATTAACCTTCATTTTACACATTGTAAAATAGGTGGGTGGGGTAATAATATTTTGTTGATTGAACATATACATCCTTTTTTTGGGCTCAAACCTTTAGATATTGTAGACAATGTCATTCTTATCATGCACAATGTATTTGAAGTCATCTAAATGAAACTCAAGTTCAAAAAAACTTTTTTATTTTGTCTTTCTCTTTTATATTTCAAATTTAGCCCAAATATTATGGTCAATCCGACTCATAAATCTTAAAAAAAAGTCACAATAAAGTCAGCAAACAGATGGATTTGACAATTATTATTAATCTTTGATGATATGACCACCAAATGAACACTAAATTATCTGCATATTATGCAGCATATTCTAATTACAGGGTGAGGTCAAGTTTTCCTGAAAAAATGAAATTTGTGTTCTCAGAAACGCGTTTTTGGGCATTTTGTCATAGTTTTTTTTACATAAAGAAAAATTTTAACCTAATTAAACTATATATTTTCGTAATTGTATTGATGAGATCTTCCAGAAAATGTATAGTTTTTACAGATTAAACATTCTTCTGAAAATGAGTGGTGGTTGCTATTCTGAATCCATGCTGGAGTGGGTAAAGTATGTTGTTTGTCTCTGCATGTTTCATTATGTGGCTGGTTATTATATGTTCCATCAATTTACAGCAGATACAAGTAAGTGATATTGGTCTGTAATTTGATGCTAGGTATTTTTGTCCTTTTTTATAGGCCAGTGTTATTCTGGCTTTCCTCCAATCTTCCGGTATGCTTCCAGTATTAATTCAGTTATTCTGGTTATAAAGTGTTGTTTAAGAAATATATATTTTCATTGGTACATTTATTCTCCTGTGTCTTTTTCCCAATTTGACCAAAATCGCGCTGACCAGGGCCCCTTCCCAATTTTTGGAAGAAAAGCCCTGATACCAGTGATGCCACTAAGGATTTTTTCAGCTGAAACTGTTGAATTGATGAAATGACAAGTGCATCCATGAAGAAGTTGTCAAAAAATAATCGTATTACGGTAAAGGTGCAGAATGGAATGAACTTCCTATGTCATGAGCTTTGTTCTATTGGATTTCTAGTACTTAAACAATAAACACCTTGTTGCATTGTTGCAAAGAGGAAATTCCGAGTCTGACATGAAGTGTATCATTCCAGAATATTCTATGCTTACTTTATGGGCTTCTATTCCGGTCAGCCTAGACTTAGATTCTTGATCTCTCAAAATAATGAACGGTCTTCCATACTCGTCGAACGCTAATGATCCGCGGGGGTCCATATTTGCACCTTTGGGAAAGTTCTAACTATCGGATGATCATGGATTTACGAAAGGGTATTCCGTAGCAGAAGTCGGCAAAATTCAACATGTATATTTCTCGTTTTGAACGAGATTATCGCGAGAAGATTTGCAATTAAAATTAAACGAAATATTTATACATCTTTTAAATATTTTTTATGTTAAGTTCTTTTTGGACATAATAATTATCACTTTTCTATTTTTACAATTTTTATGAATTTTATTTGATATCAACAATTAATCTTAAATTATTCATTAGTTGAAATTGAATCTAATATTTTCGTCAATGAAAGATTCAACACAACCTTCTTGACCCGGAAGTAGAATTAGAGCGTGCTTAGCAACTTTCAGAAAAGGCAGAGCGGATAAAAAATTGCACTTGAGAATTTGAGGGTTCTCTGTAGATTTACCTTTAAGTGTTCTAGTACAAATAGACAATGTCCTTTTTCGGGCTTTCCCAATTAGGATACCAAAATACGATTCGCGAATCATCTGCGAGGGCAAAACGGAACCCGCTGCGTTCAGACAGACAGTTGGGTTTTCTTGCACTGCCACCCTTAGTTGACAAAGATCCTCCGAGGAGATCTATAGTTCCAATAAATCAGGTGTCATCTTATGGACCAGGACCACAAGATTCATATGTCGAATTTTACAGAATGAGAACTAAGCATATTCGTACACCGAAAGGTTTGTACATAACGTTCTATTTCATAGGATAATCTATTTTTCATCCCATCATAATAAACATTGGCGGATCTAGAGGGGGGTCGGAGGGTTCGGACCCTGCCATTGGCCGAAAATAAAATTTAGACTACATAGATTTAGTGTAACATTACATATTTACTACATTTTTTTAAAAGCCTTAATTAGGGCTTGGACCCCCCCCCCCCCCCTGAAAAAATCTTGGGCTTGGACATCCCCACCTTCTGAAAAAAATACTGGATCTGCCATTGCTAATGTTTTAGTTGGGTTGGTATTAATTACACCATTACATAGATCTATGTTAGACAATGTTAGATAATGATGAGGTATTTCGCTTAACCCAGGTATAGTTGGCACCTGGTTCAACCAATGGACTGCTGAGTGGGAGTCCCACTCCCATCTAATTTTAAGGGCAGGCAGGGGTGTAATGTTGTTAAGGTGTTCTCAAAATTGGATGCTGGGCAAGCTCAGTGATAGAGCATGATCAAACTTGTGTTTGACTTTCAGAAACCATGGGTTCGAGTCCCACATCTGTTACACTATTTACCCCTCAGATTTACTTTGAAGACAATGAGTTTACCTTGGGTAATCATGTTTAAATTCAAACTTGGTTTATCTGTTTATGTAACAGTTCCAACTTTTTGCCTATGCAACTGCTGGTTTAACTGGATTTAATGTAGTAGGAATTTATCTTTTCTGAAAGTATCTAATTAGTAAAAGCAAAGAATTTTGTGCCAAAGCAGGGTTGGGGTAATTATAACCAGTAATTGTAATCGAATGTAATCAATTACACTTTCTCTTGTAATCAATAGTAATCAGTGATGGAATACATTTTCAATTACATGTAATCGTAATTTAATCAATTAGAGGCCTTGAAATTGGTGTACGGGTAATCATCAATTACATTTTCGATTACTTTTGATTACTAATACTTGCAGAAAAAAAATATGAAGTTGAAATGTTAAAAAATTTTCATAGAGCTAGAAATCTTTGGAAATAGCTCACATTGGTTTCAGAAATAATGGTGTTTATCAATTGAAATATACCATGTTAAAATGTTAAAACAAAAGTGAAAACTTATTCTTCTCTTCTAGTTGCAATAATTCTGCAAAACATATTCAACAACTCCAAATATTGTACTTCTAATGATAGGTGATATGTGTTATAGATCCTTTCTCAAACAGGACTTGGTTTGGCAACATTTTTGTCATTTTGTCAATCTTTCAAGTTGAAGTGGTCTACAATTGCATTATTTGGAAAAGGTTTAAACATGCCACTATTGCTGGGGTTGTTAAACAATAGATTTCACACCTTTCTACCTGAAGAACAATGATAACTGCCCTATTGATTAACCTAAACAAAAGGTGTTTCTTTCCCAAGGGCTAAAATTGATGTTATACAGTTTGAGAACTTTGAGAGATTTGTTAAAGTTTGTATCAATGTTAAGCCATATTCTGGGTTTTATAGGTTCTTGGACCGTGTTACAAGAACCAAGTCCTATAGGTCATTTTGAATTTGCTGACCCCCCTTCCCAATGAGGGAAATTAAGGTTTAAACATGATTAAATAAACATAAAAGTAATATACTGTAATATTCATGAGCCTGTTACATATTTTTATAAAGTAAGTTATGCTATAGCCAAATCCCACACATTGACCCTTTGACTCCCCAAAAGAACAAGGCTTTTTGAAAACATTGTGGAAAATGAAGAAATTGCTAGTGACAATTAATTTCTTCAGTTTCCTAACCAAAAAGACCAAGAAATATAAAATTTCATTCACTTGCAATCATCATCTTATGATCTGCACCATTTGGACCATCTTAAAAATGTGCTGTTTGGTAATGGTTATATCATTACACAACCTTCCATGTTATTTCCTGAAAAGATTTTGCACTGATGTAAGTTTAGAGGCAAAAGGAGAACATTCTGATAATGAGCATTTTTCTACTTTTTCTAAAATTTAATGTTGTTCAAGGTCTTTCTGTCAGAGACGTCAAAACCAGGCCATGTTTGGAAAAGGTTAACCCATTGCCAAACCACAAAATTTTGAGTGTTCTAAATTCAAAGATGTTGCAGACGACATTTTCAAGTTGATGATTTTTTTTAATTCTACAACTTTTTGGTTAGAAAACATTTTGGGAAATGAAGAAATTGCTTGTCACAAGCAATTTCTTCATTTTCCACAATGTTTTCTAAAGCCTTTTTTCCTTTGGGGAATCAAAAGAGTCACTGTGTTGTAATGGGTTAAGCAAGTAATCGAATGTAATCATCCTGTAATCATGATTACTTTAGTGAAAAGTAATCGATTGTAATCAATTACAAGTGAAAATTAGAGTAATTGATTATTAATCAATTACATGTTTTAGCCAATGTAATTTATTAATAATCCATTACATGTGTCAGTAATCGAACCCCCACCCTGTGCTAAAGACAGACTGGATAAAAATTTACCACAATGTTTTGATCAGATTACCTTTGACATTCAGTGCTTCTGAAATATTTTGAAAATCTACTTGTCCACGGACAAGTGTCGATCCAAAATTGACTTGTCCGTATCAAAAATCAACTTGTCCGTACAAACCCCATATACTTTTAAATAGCTTCATTTGTTTATTGCATATCTATTATGACTGTCTAACTATTGTCTACAACAAAATTCGTACATGTATTTAACTATCAGTAATTACATTGTATGAAAAAAATGTGAGAAAAAGACAAAAAATCCTTTTTATTATAACCGGATTTTTCACTTGTCCACGGACAACCTAGCTTTCAAAATCTGCTTGTCCGTACAGGTAATTTGAGGTAAACGGACAAGTCGGACAACTCGGGCAACTTATTTCAGAAGCACTGACATTGTTTGAAAATTGTAACTATTGCTTTCAAGTCGTAGTAACATGCAGGATCTTATAACAACACTTACAAATTAATACCATGGTTTCAATTTCAGTGTATGGGCAATGGCAACAAAACAACTATTTATATATTTGTACAATTTTGTTTGCTTTTTCAGAACCTCACCAATTACATAACTACCCGCTCACAACAACTCATGGTATAGGCTGGTGGAGCAAAAATGAACCTTTAAAAACCAATATGACATGGGCACATGTACCAAGACAAGTCAAAATCAACAGTGAAATGACCAGGTAATTATGCCTTACCCATTATCACCAATATGACTCTCTTTCGTATTTGTCAGTCATATATTTGTCAAAGGATGGGATTGCAATCATTTTTAGCTCGACTTTTCGAAGAAAATGAGAGCTTATACTGTCGCGTTGGCGTCGGCGTTGCAACAAAGGTTAAAGTTTTGTCAAACATCAATAACTTCCATACTATCAAAGGGATTCAACCCAAACTTGGAATACTTATTCACCATCACACCCTCTACCTTACTACCAGATCACATGACCCTGGCTCCACTATATTTGGAGTTATGCCCCCTTTATACTAAGCAACTTAGAAAGTTGAGCGCGCTGTCTTCGGACAGCTCTTGTTATTTCTAAAGGCATTAGCCTCTCACCTATATATCCCAACATTGATCATAACAGTCTTTTCAATGTTGAGTTAAGAGGAATTACTGTAAGTCTATTTATTTACTAGGATCTAATTTTCGTGAGTGTGTTATCTCGCTGTGCAGACAGAGTCTGACAGACTAGGGTTGATACTTTACATATTTCCTATAAGGTCCCTTTTAGTGTGGCAGGTCACAAATTATTGCTTCTTGCTTTTGTGTTTTCCAGATTTGTGGACCAGATGGCTTTGACAAACAGAGAATTTACATTGTTTTGATATCTTATTTACTTGCCTTTTCCTTTCTTACACTCTGTCATATTTTGAACAAAAACTTAGATTATCCTTGTGTATAAAATATCATAGATGTTAAGTGTAAGTTGTTGGTCCTTATTATTTAAATATGATTGTTGATCTATTGCATGAGCTATACATGTATGATGTACATGCATATCACTGTTTTTCAACAAAAACCTTGTATCTGCAGCTTGTTTGAAGCTGCAGATACAAGGTTTTTGTTGAAAAGCGATTTTCAGTAGTACATGTTTCTTGAGCACCAACCTTTATTTATTTAAATTACAAACAATAGAAGGTCCAGGATTCAATTTTACTATTGTTTAGGAAAGAATTTACCTAGTAAATTCTTCGGTAGTACACATAAATTCTTCCTGCATTAAAATTCAAGTTGCCAAAACACTTTTAGTTATTTGATGTGAAACTGACTATAAATGGAATGTCTTGCAACACATACAGACTTATATGTACCATAATTAAAGTCTATAATATAATTGTTTTGCTGTGATTTTTTCAAAGGTTATAATCACACAAGGCACATGCAGTCATGGTCTCTTTCTTTTGGATGGTCTTGTTAAGCATTAAAGGATTATAAAGAAGCATAATTTGTAAAAATGTGTCAGATATATTTATGAACAATATGTGTTGACTTACGACAAAAGAGGGCTTATTAGAAATTTGAGGATGAAATTTTCTGAAAAACATAAAACAAAAAGGTTTTGAAAGGCCTAAATTTAAAGCATGTTTGGTATACATGGAAAACATAAAAAAGTGAACATTCTGATATCTAACATGTCCTTCTTTTATCTTGGTACCTTTTGAAGGATTCAAAAACATGCATTGTTTATGAAAGAGCTAATTATCATTTTATCTTAATAAATCTTAGCTTCATTCTCTTGAATTTAACAAGCCCTATCTGTCCATAATGTTAACCCTTTCCCAATTTGAAAGCTGCTGCAGATGACAAAATGCATGTTTTGGAGATGGAATTTGTGTAGAACAAAGAGCAGAAAATATTGGGGAAAAAGGAGAAACTGCTGGTCATCAGCAGTTTCTTCTTTTGCCTCAATGTTTTAACAGGCAATTTCTTTTACAGACGTCAAAACCAGGTCTTGTTTGGGAAAGGGTTAAAAAAAAATGTAACAGTAAATAAGTTTAGAAGGTAAATTTGTAATTGTTAGTTTGTGCACCTAGTGTATGTATCATCACTTTTTCTCCAGAATCTTGTAACTACAGCTTCTTTAACCCTTTCCCAAACAAGGCCTTGTTTTGACGTCCCTAATAGAAAAGGCTTGGGAAAACATTGAAACAAAAGAAGAAACTGCTGATAACCAGCAGTTTCTCCTTATGTCTCAATATTTTATGTGCTGTATTATACACAAATTCTATCTGTAGCAACTTTTCCTGTGTCATCTGCAGCAGCTTTCAAATTGGACTTCCCTAAAATTATGTCGTTTGGGAAAGGGTTAAAGCTGTAGTAACTAGATTTTTGAAGAAAAGCAAGTTTAACCCTTTCCCAAACAACAAAATTTTAGGGTGATCCACTTCAAAAACTGCCACAAATGACAAAATGGATGCTATTAAAGATATGATTTGTGTAAAATATGGCACAGAAAATATTGAGACAGAAGGAGAAACTGCTGGTTATCAGCAGTTTCTTCTTTTGTTTCAATGTTTTCCCAAGTCTTTTCTATTAGGGACGTCAAAAGCAGGTCTTGTTTTGGAAAGGGTTAAGCAACACCCAATTGTTGTAAGTTTTGTAGCCTTCAGGTGCGGATCCAGGATTTTTTTCCAAGGGGGGGGGGGGGGGGGGGGGGGGGGGGTTCAAGGCCCAAATGATGGCTTAACCCTTTCCCAAACAAGACCTTGTTTTGACGTCCCTTATAGAAATGGTTTTGGAAAAACATTGTGACAAAAGAAGAAACTGCTGATAACCAGCAGTTTCTCCTTTTGCCTCAATATTTTCTGTGCTTCTATCTGTCCAAATTTTGCATTTTTTTAGCATTCATTTTGTCGTCTGCAGCAGCAATAGATATGGATCACCCTAAATCTGTGATGTTTGGGAAAGGGTTAAAGTGTGATTTTTTATAGTCAAAATGCAATTTTCGGCCAATTCCAGGGGGGGTCATGACCCCCTGACCCCATCCCTGGATCCGCCCTTGGCCTTTGTCCTACTGAACAATTTTGAATTACTCTTCCAATGCTTTCTCTTTCCCAAATGGCAAAACATGAGGATGGACCAATTATTTGAAAGCTGTCACAGACAACCAAATGAATGTTGGTATTGAGAAAACTTGTGTTAAATATAGCCAAAAAAACATTGCGACAAAAGGAGAAAATGCTGATTATCAGAAGTTTTATCTTTTGCCTACATGTTTTCCTAAGCCATAGATACATGTATAATGACGCTCAAAACCTTAATGTTAATTGGGAAAGGTTTCAATATTTTTTTGTATTGGTTAGTTTATCTGTTGAATGAAAAGCAGAAAGTGCAGACTAAATATCAGACTGCTCATAATTATGTGCTGGTTGATCTTGGTCTGTTCTGCCTTGTAAAGGAAGAGAATTCCAGGAGCAGCATGGCAAGGGTTTAGTGATAGTTGAAATTCCCTATAGTCTTTCTTAAATAACAAGTATTATCTTAGATCTGTGTTTTTTTCCAGTTTAATACATAAATAAATCTTTAGATAACATATATGATTAATCTGTGGACAAGAGCTTTTAAAAACTTTAAAAAAGTTTAAAGTCTTATGTAGTGGTTTGTGCACAAGAATCACGAAAATTCTGCTACTGTTGTCCGACAGAGCATTAATTTTTCATGTTACCTTCTTCAATCGGCTTGAATTGAGTATTAATCAACTTTGATTAAACAATTTTGAGGCAGTAAATTGAAGCAGAAGAATAATTTTTGTCGTCTGTAACATCATTGAATTTAGACATGTGCAAATTTTGTTGCTTGTGGAAGGGTAAGTGCACAATTTAACAAAGGATCCTAAAAAGTCTCAGTACATATCGCTGCTTTTCAACGAAAACCTCATATAACTGGAGCTGAAAACAAGCTGCAGTCACGAGTTTTGTTGAAAAACATCAATATTTTTTATTCGACATGCACGATTGTAAAATTGTAGATATTTTTTACAAGCCAGGGTCAAATTGATTTGTGACATAAATTTCAATTCAGACCTTAAAACCATAATTACCCTTTATCAATAGCATTATCCTTCAGAAAAAAATGTTCAATCAAAATATACCAAAATACCTCATCTTTTTTCAAAGATTAATATGGATTTTTTTTACTAAATCCTAAAACATATTAACTCTTTTCCAAACAAAACCTGTTTTTACATATTAACAGAAAAAGACTCGAAAATAATTTGAGACAAAAATGCTGATAATCAGCATTTTCTGAAGGATATTTGAAATTTACTAGATATCAAAGAGGAAAAACGATATGAACCTGGCTACATACAGTCAACATTCGTTATGTCGACATCGGATAAGTTGAATATTTGATTAAGGACAGATCCTCCATTTATTTCCCACGGTAAGATTTTCTTTATTTTTTCTGTACTGATATTTAAATATATGAGAAGTAAAAAAATGACTTAAAAACTATAGGTCACCAAGCGAATTAAAAAGTTATTGGATTTCAAGGGAGACTACTATTGTCTAAAATTGCAAAAATGAGTTGTAACTTAAATACCCATAAAAAAGGTGTTCGAAATGACTAGGATTACATAAATAAGTCTTTATTGTGCTCAATATGTTTTATTCTGTCTAAATGAGTACCAATTTGGGAAAATTTAGTGATGATTTTGAAATTTTTAGTAAAACATTCTTTCAAAAGTAGCTAAAATTGCTCTTTTTTCGCAACGTTTCTGATAATAAGAAATATTCCAGCGGTAAGAATTTTTTCTTTTTTGGTATAGACATAGTGCTTGGCCATATCTACAAAAACAAAAAAAGAAATATATATCAAACCAAGCGTTTTTCTTAGTTATGAGTAAAATTTGGTTTACCTTTTGCAGCTGTGTCGGAAATTGTTTCACTACTTTTATCCATTTTCTTCCTTATTACCAGCTTTAGATAATAAAACATGGCATCTTTTGTGTCCATCTGAAGCGGACTAGCTCATAAAGACACCACTTTGCTTTTGTTGCTACGTTTCCTATCGCTAACGCCACATTTTGAATGCGTAACAGAAAGCGAAATGTACCATCCGAGTACTATTACACTTTAATTGACCAAACAGAGAAAATTGAAATAACCGAAAAAGGTCTTGTCATTTATCAACCAAACATTAACTAAATGTAAGAAATACATTTGCTGAAAAAGGCCAATTACCGAAACAGCTTTATTTCGTTATTTAGGATATGCGCAGTAAGTTGCGCAGTAACAACTGGAGGATATGTCCTTAAGTCGAAGTTCCAATCTGGTCCCGTCCTCATTAATGGACATATTTTTTTCAAACAAAATCATTTTGAACTGAATATAGCCATTGAAAGTTAGAAGCAAAAAGGATAGAAATAGCAATTTCTTTCCTTTTCCTACTATTTTTCAATGAATTTTGTACTTGATAAGTTTTAAAAAAAAGTGTCAAATATCAGTGTTATTGAAACCGAATAAAATCGGACGAGTCGAACTCCGGATATGTCGAGGTATTTCGACACAACGAGTGTCTACTGTATATTTGTTCGTATTTCGTGATTGTGAAGTAACAACCTGAGGTTTCGTGAAAGCCAGGAATTGTCGGAGAAAGGGTCATAATATCGTCGGTGTTATTGCAAAACCTTGTAACTCCAGCTTGATTAAAGCTGGAGTTACGAGGTTTTGCAATAACACCGTCAATATGTTCTTTTTCTCAACTGTCTGATGTGACATTTATAGATCTTTGTATTTTCTACATTTTATCCTTACATACTCCCTTTAATTAAATCTATATTTATATATTTTATCTTGTACTTTCATATCTTTGTATTGATCTCTTGGAGTATTGTTGTTTTTGTTGTGCACCATGAATTAAGTTTTTGTAAACATATCAAATAAATGAGTCCGTTTTATTAATTGACAATTTCTTGTTCATTGTACAATAGAATCTAAAATTTTGTTTGCCTGCTTCTCGTTAGCGTAATTGCAAAATCTCGTTACTCCAGCTTTAATCAAGCTGGAGTTACGAGGTTTTACAATAACACCGACGTTTTCGGAAATATAAAAGAAATACTAACTCAACCCTTGTCTATATCAAAACATTTTTGGCCTTTTACAACTGATGCAGACCACAACAATTATGGGCATTTATGTGTTGTAGCATGGAAAGCATTCAAAAAAGGGAGAACATGATGTAAATCATTATTTTCTTCTCCTCTCTCAATGCCTTTTAAAAGTCTTTCTTTATTTGCAACGCTATAGTATGTGTTTTATGGGAACATGATAAACTATTTTCGTTTTTCCATTTCCCAAAACAAGACCTATTTTTTTTACCCATAACAGAAAACACTTGAGAAACATTGATGCAATGCAAAAAGAAGAAAGCGCTGAAAATCAGCATTTTGTCCTTTTGCCCCAATATTTTCCTAGCTATATATATGCACAGGAATTCTATTTTCAATGATATTCATTTTGTTGTGACATGTCTGCAACAGCTTTCCAAATTGGAACTGTATAGATGTTTGCAATTAAGAAAAGGATTTTAAAGACGGGATGTTCTCATTGATTTCAAAAAGATGAATACCGGTACAAAGCCTCTCTTTTAAAAGCTTCTCTTACAACCGGTCGTACGTGTGCGGTCTGCGTCATAGTCGTGCGATGCATAGGAAATTCATACTTTTAACCCGCGTCTTTATAAATCGGGCGTCTTCGAAGAATTTTAAAACGTACGATTTATAAGGACCCACGACAGGTTGTTAGAGAGGCTTTTAAAAGTTAGAAGAGAAAGAAAATAAAATATATCATCTACCAATAGTTTAGGTGTATGGAAACAATTCCGTCTTGTATATCGTCGTTGTAAATGCAAAACATCGTATCTCGTTTTCGAAAAAAAATTTGCAGGGGAAGGAAAAAAGTGTAATAACTTTTCCCAAATTGAAAGGTTTAACTTGAAATTTGGACATATTGTTGTCAAATAATATGTGATTAATAATACTGAACAGTAAAAAACATCTCAAAACCTACACGAATCGTCTAAACTGGGCACACAAGATTGTACTTTGAAAATTGCGACAATCGACATACGAGGTTTTGCATTTACACCGACGATATGTAGAATTGGCTTTTGAGCTTGAGTAAAGGTTCATTGGAAACATGCCCGTAGGAACGGGGATAGGCGCCCCAAAGTTTGCCAAAAATGATGAATTTTCCTTATTCTATACTGAAAATATAGGGGAAATCCGAGTGATCTGAATCGCTAGGGTTTAATACACCCAACCCGAATTAGAGATCGAAATGAACTTATCGAGCTGATCTGATCGGGAGACGGAACACAGCATGGTCCGCAGTGGGCATGAAATTAGTCATAGCATTAGGATTCGACCAAGAGTGGTACCGATCTGAACAGTTTCGAAAAAAAACGAGGAAAAGAAAATTAATGTTGATAATTATCATCTTTTCTTTTCTCTCACTGTTTTTTTTTTTTAATCTAAACGCATCATTTATATTAGAATTTTTTGTTTTGTCGTCTAAAAAGAATTTGGTCACGTCTACAGGTCTGGTCGCATACAATCCTGCGTCTACATGATGACATCGTGTCCAAAAATAAGCTGTAGAACTATAGCCATTTTTGGACGTGCTCTGGTCGTGATATGGACGCGGAATCGTGCATGTGACAATGTTTTTAGATTTTGTTTTGTTTTAAAACCCTGACAAAGAAAGCGCCGACTACACGACAAACTGTTGTGTGAAAACTAAGCCATTACCAGACGGCATTTTTTAGACCGGTCCAATTCAAAAGATGTTGCAGACGGCCATTTTATTCAACTGCATGAGCCTTGGTATTTCATGTATGGATACCTCATGTCATGCCTTTGACCTTGAGTCCATGATCTTTGACTTAATGACCTTGACCTTTGACATTTGGACGGCCCTTTTTGCGACAAGCTCTCGTATAAGCGAGCTAAGTTCTCCGCGGAAGCTGTTAGTTTTACAAAGCCCGTATCTTTGTAGGCGTAATGAGTGGGTGCGTTCAGGGTTCTCCCATCGGTTACCGAGTGTATTTACCGTCGGCTACCGATGGTTCCATCGGTAGCCGATGGCATCGTCGGCAACCAGCGAACTCTGAACGAAAATTTTACCGATCGGTAAAAAAAGGCGGATAATCAATTACCAAGGGCGTGTTCTCCCCGCAGAGTGATCGTTCGTTTTCAAAAGTTATTAATAAAAAGATATTTTCAGAAATAAATAGCTAAATAAAATAACTGTAGCTTCAACTATTACTATAAATTCTATCAAGAACGGTTAGAATGCTATTCGCTTGCTATTGAAGAAAATATATGATAAGGATCGCACTAGTTGGATTGTTATCCGCCATCTTACTGTAATGAAACCGAGGCTACCGATGCTACCCGACTTGTCTACTCTCGGGACAATTGGTTACCAATAAAATATCCATCGGTATGCCGACGGTTACCGATGGCTACCGATGGTTACCAACGGCACCGATGGCTACCGATGGGAGAACCCTGAACGCACCCAGTGTCATTGTACATAATGGGAATCATGGGAATGGGTTTAAATAAACGGTAACTTTGTCGTCTAGTGTAATTCCTTACCAAACAACCCCTTGTAGGCTATTGGTTTAGGACCCAAATGTCGAAGGACAATTGACTAAAAATAATAATTGAACATTTCCTTATTTTCAAACAACATTTTCTATCCTGGTGTACAACATTCTTCGGATAATAAATAATATTCATGAATATAATTATGACGTCTGCAATTCAAATGAGCCGGGATCTTGAAAAAGGGTCCTCAAAGCATTTGCTCGACGACCATGTTTCAGGATCAGCCTGTGCCTTAATTCGAGTTTTCTTCGATGAAATTCGCTGTTTGATATGTTGATGTCGCTCATTTAAATGAGCGAAATCAACATACCAAAGAGCGAATTTCATCAGAGAAAACTCGGATTACCTGTGCCCAAGAGCAGTCTGACTGGGACCCATGTTGTTCTCTTACGTTTGTTATAGGTCACAAAGAAGCTATTGGATGACAGCATGGTTCCTGTATACGCAGGCTGATCTTGAACCATGTTGGACCACGTTGGTCTCAAAAGCCTTAAAAAGACCTCTTTTCAGATCCTGGCTCAAATGGTTTTGGCTAACTTCTTACGTTAGTCGTTTCGGGAAGGACAGAATAAGTCCTGCTTTTTCAGATTACAGGTGGAAGGTTTTATTTCATCTTTACAGGCCCGTAGGAACAGGAGGTAGGGGCTTAGCCCCCCCCCCCCATGTTGGCCAAAAATACCGAATTTTCCTTATTTTACACGGAAAATTTAGGGAAAACCCAATTTAGCCCCCCCCCCCCCCCTCCCCCAAATTTTCAGACACAGGGCTTCAGCCCACCCAATATGAAATATGAAATTGCTTTCTACGGGCCTGCTTTAACTGTTCCCCAAACAAGACTGGGGTTTGAAGTCTGTAATACACGTAACATCAAAATGACAGTGAAGAATAATGGTCGACAATTTGGCCGTTTTCCCAAACAAATTTAGCTTTGATGTCCATTGTGGGAAAGAGATGGGGAAAATGAGACTGGTAGGCCCTATTTGCAGAAAATTATTTTTACTGCCGTTTCGTCATACCCAAATTTTTTTAAAAAATGAAGTAGTCCAAATCATGACCACGTTGAAAATGATATCTTTAGCCCTTTCCCGTGCATAGCACGCAGCACCGATCAAATTATAATTTTTATGGAAGTGTGAACGTCTTATCTGGTACTCTCCAAGCCGAGGTAGGCTATATTGATTAACCATCAAATATGACCTCTGCAGTTTTTGGTACACCAACAGCATATTTGGTCGTCATAATCTAATTATAGCACATCATTTGAATTATTGAATCAAAATCAATCAGTTTTATCTTGCATGACCATCACGTATACATTACGTCGCTTCTGTTTTTAGCTGAAGCCGGTAACATTTGAATGATCGAATCAAACTCATTCAGTTTTATCTTGTTTGATTACGTATACATTACGTCGCTTCTATTTTTGACTGAAGCGGTAATTTGAAGCGTCAGCCAATGAAAACTTGTATCAGAAATTTCAATTGTTTATCAGTTTATTGGCAACGATTGGATACCGAAATCCCGCCAAGGCCCCGAGATTAGACGTGAAATGACCCCGTGAGAACAGAGCTCATTCTATCGAAATGGAATGTAGAGATAATGTGCTCTGTTCTTAAGAGAGTACTTATCTGGGTATTAGTCCAGCAACATAATATTATGCTTATACATGTAGTGACCTCACTTCGTTAATGTTTTGTTAAGACGCTCAACTAACGGATTTTGCACACGAACATTAAGCCGCGGCTTTGGTGCAGTTGGTAGCGTATCTGCCTCCTTTTCGAGAGATCCTGGGTTCGATACCCGGCCGCGGCAAATACCTTTTCTGACAGAATTGTCACCCATCAATGGTTTGATATCGTGAAACTATGTGGGGGAACAGCTGGAGGCTCGGTAAGGGTGTATTGATTGTGCTGGTTTGAGAAAAACAGGAATCCATGTTTAGGTGCTCCAGCCGCCGCAATATGACCATAGCGTCGTAGATGTCACCCTTGGCTTGCGAAGATGCAGTTTCTTCGGCCATCACGGAAACATAATTAGGCCCCTATGCCTATAGGCCTGTGTGCAAGCTGCGTGCTACTACAGGTAATAAAACTTAGTTGGAACAGGCTATGTAATGAAGAATTTTAGATATCGGACGTATGCACAGATAGCCTGGCTCTGGGCAGTCGTCAATAGATAGACAAATAGCAAGGGCGGATCCAGGATTCTTTTCCGGGGGGGGGGGGGGGGTCCGAGCCCAATTTTTTTTTTCCAGGGGGGGGGGGGTGTCCAATCCCAAATTATGGCTTAAAATGTAGTAGATATGTAACGTTACACTGAATTTATATAGTCAAAATTCAATTTTCGGCCAATGCAAGGGGGGGGGGGGGTTCGGACCTGCTGATCTTGACGCATGTCTACGTAGATCTAGACTAGCCCTGGTCGTTTCTGTTTGCGTTCTTTGTAAATGGGTGCATTATTCTCTTTGAGACTTGCCTCTTTAATCCAAGTCCAAGCTATTTATAATACCGGTATTGCCAACAGAAACAGACCCTAGTATTCTAGACTTGGATGTCATTTAAAAATGGTCTTTGCTTTTATACTATAACCTTAATACTAGGGTCTGGGCCAGACTAACGCAGATCTATCTTGGCAAATTCTACGGTTTAAAGGGAGCAAAATCCAACTAATGTTTTTTGATAAAATTCTTAGCGTTACTTCCACTGCTGTGTACCAGTAACGACAAGAGTATTTGGCCTACTTCCCAATATAAGTCCATTTTGTATCAATAGATCAAATGGCAGCCTTTATTCGTTATTGGAAATTGTTTATCTTGAAATTAAGAAACATTGCGATTCACATTTTGAGAACGTTGAAATCATAGGCGGCTATCATAAGTTGCTTTTCACAGTGCGCGTGTACTTGTTGACATACCAGACGCCAACGGGACAAGTAAAAATTTCAGTGTTCGAAATTGTAGAAATGACAAAGATTTGATGTTCAGTAAAAAGAAATAATCCCTCTCCAACCATTTAAAGTGTTATTTCTAATTTGGATTTGGTTCATTCCCCACCCAAAGCCTTCATTATGAAATTTGCAATGTATGCAAACATTATGATAGACCACAGCTGCCTTTTCCTTTTACCTAGTCATACCAGCGCCGGATCCAGGATTTCTGTAAGGGTATTCGAATTTACGATTGGGGGTCGTTGTCTTAGTAATAAACAAGTAAAAAATTGCTGTAATGTACAGCAAAGAGAATTGTGTCGCCCTTAAAAAATGTTTCTGCAATATTTGATTTCTTTTCTGTGTTTTTTAACATTTACTGAATGTTTATTTTCCCAGAGTATATAATTCTGATTCTGTAATTGTGAGAGATCTGGGACTTGCTCCGTTATCCTGTGTATAGATCCAACACGCCATGTGCAAAGTTTCAAAACAATGAGTTTAGCAGTTGTTGAGTTACTAACTTCGTTACAGGAGTGAATGCATCGTTACTGTAGTGAAATTGGAAGTTGGATAGGGACATAACTCTTTTGAAACACTTGTTAGAGTCCTGAGATTAGCATATAAGACTTTGTGTGGTCATCTTATATTATATTTGTAAAATTTGCAAACAAAAGTTCCAGTGGTCAGTGAGAAACTTGCATAAAAAGTTTGGGCTATTTGGACTAAAAACGGACAATTTCTAAATAAGTCTCTCAAAATTCATAGTTTATGTGTAGGGCCTACTGCATCTCTCCAATATGCAACGTACAAACAAAAGAAATTTCAAGTTGCTATCATGTATAATTAAGAATATATGGTTCAGCATTTTTAGTGTTACCATATGGAATGCATCGTTATGGTAGTGAAAAAGTAGTAACATGTATTATTTGGCATGTTTAGAAAAAAAACCGGATTATGTATGACTTCACTGGCCTTTTAACCGTAAACAGGGTGCATTCATCTTCATTTTTCAAATGATCTAGTTGCACAGTCTTTTGAGACTCACTGCCCAGTTTCGTTAACATCTTTGATTTTCGAATTCTGATATCTCATTCCCTACCGTAACACTATCTTCCCTACCGTAATTCTGTAAAAAAAATGAGGTTTCACAGTAAAGCTGTCATTAACTCATGGGAGTAAATATTTGCAATGGAAAATGCAAATTGTGTTTAATCAGACTCCAAATGAGGTTGTATATCTTTGAATGAATGTATATGTAGTGTAGAAATGCACAGGGATGCTCTGTCGTGTCATTTATCAGGGCCTATATTTGTACTTTTTCACACAACTCATTCAGGCACGGTTAAGAAATGGGACGTGTTATACATGTATATTATAATATTATATAGCGAAAGAATGATGTGAGAATAAGTTTAGGAGGGATCAGACCCCGTTTGTCAAAGATTTCTGCGTGAAACTAGACGCTATGGCGATAAATGAACTTGGAATTTTATATCAGCGGGTAATTATAGACTAAGATAAGGTTGCATGTATCAGGCTGCATGTATAATAGTATTGATCCTTGTCTACACTGACTGTAAACGCAGTCCTGGTGATCCGATTGACTGGACTAGAACAACATAATCATTAATCACAATATAACACAATACAGACAGATTTTCTGAACCCTCTTTCCAAAACACGAAATAATGGAACTGTTCTGATTACAAAGCTGCTTCTAATTTGCTAACAACAACAACAACAACAACAACAACAACAAAACACTTATCAACTGGTAACATAAAAACCAGGTCTTGATTTGGAAAGGGTTAATTATGTTAGTGTGAGAAACTCCCTAACAGTATACTATTTAAGGTGAAAAAAAGTACGAGAAAAACATATTTTGTTAGGGGAATGGTTAATTATTTTAGTTTAAGAATCCCCGTAAGAGTCTACCATTCTGAAAAAAGCATGTGAAAATATAATGTTCTACTAGCAATACACATGCCTGTTCAGTAAAAACGATCCTTGACATTATGCAAGTTGATCAGCCCAAGTTGTATGCGAGGTGTAAAAATCAATACTAAAGTACTTGTGGTACTTTGATTATTGTGTATTAATGCGGTGGATATTAGTGGTCGTCAAATCGGATAGGATGTAGACCTTGCCCTATGGGCCAACCGGAAGTAGGGACTTGTCATTGATATGCAAAAATAAAACAATCAAAATTTTTGTTTACTTGATTTTTGCGTGTTCTTGGATAAGATGAACTTCAGAGTATACTTTGTAGCAATGCTTGGAAAATATATCCTGTAAAGAGTCTATGGGTAGGATATATAAACGATTTTCAAGTACACAAAATAATTATCGCTCATGACGTAATTTCTAAAATTAGAAGAAGTATACCACAAGAGTGTCGCGCATAGCGCGACACAACAATTTTGACCGAATTTCTGCATGAAAATGAAATAATCAGGCTACGAAGGGGTTCGTTTGATTCTGGCCAAGAAAGGTGCAGATGTGATTTATTTTTCATAAGTTAAAAGTTCTTTCACGAACCATCTTGTATATAATCAATGACCCCATAATAGCTTTCGATCTAGAAAAAGATGAAAGAAAGAAGAAGTGCAGTTTTCATCTGTCTCTGATTATTATACTCTCAAAAGCAGATGCCATTGTTAAACCGACAAAAACGGCCTCGACACATCTGCAAACTATGTGATCGTCATAATCTGTTTAAGGTAGTCCAACCCTAATGAGATTCGAGCGACGTCGGAATTATTCGGGAGAAGTCGAAAACATTCTGTGGTGGAACTTACCATCGCCGAATGTTTACGACCGTGCCCGAATAGGTTCGGATACATAATGACAGCGACCGAAAACAACCGATGTTTTACAAATCTCAAAATGGCCACATTACGGATATTCTACCTTATATATCACAAAATTTGAATTCTATATCGAATGGAAATCGTTTCGTTTTCTCTAGCACTCGCGATCATTCATACCTCGTGATATATAAACCTAATTGGTCGATCAATAGAAAGCAGACACCATCATGCATGTGTAAATATTCACCGCTAATTTGTATCAAATTGTGAATGTTTTGCTGTTTGTATAAACAGCCAATTGTGGTTCGAAATTCCACCAAGGTCCCAAGACAAGACGCAAAATGCTCATTGTAGTAAACGAACTTATCGTCGGTGGGGAGTCAAAACCTCGTAACTCCAGCTTATTCAAGCTGTAGTTACGAGGTTTTGACTCCCCACCAGCGTTATACTTCTACTTCTGCTAGGCACTCGCAGACAATCAACACTGATTATCAATGCAAGGTACACCTAACACCAGGCTGTGTTAGTAATTTGAAACTTGCGTTAATTTCAAAGAGATATCACATTCCCATTTCAGTTTTTGAAGTTGTTGCTGATAAGCGAAAAACGCGCCTTTTAAGGTGAGACAGAAATGACAAATTCCATATAGATCTGAACTGCTGTATACATCAACTTGTTTAATTTTAGCACAAAAGTATATACATGGACTGGTATTTCCCTTAAACGGCGCAATACTTTGGCTTGAAATTTTCGGAATTTTCGTAAGAAAATATGCTCTTTCAGATAAAAATTAAAGAAAAAATCACTGAAGAGTGACTTTAAGATAAAATGGTAAAAAAGATACTTTAAGGTAAATGAAAGGATAGAATTACATTGGCGTTGTCGAGTATGGCCTCGTAACAAGGCTGGAACTTGGTTTCACGTCAAATTGGAGGGAGTTCCACAAAACGTGCTGCAACTCTTCGGATCTTTTCCCAATATCACGGAGTGGGATTTTTGCCAATGATGTCAAATAGAAAAGCAGTTATAAGCTCTGCCAAGGATCCAGGATTTATGTGAGAGGGTTCGAATATACAGTTAGTGGGGTTCGTTCCACCCTCTGGATCCGCCATTGAAGCTGCAGCCGGATTTATGTTGTGTAAGCTTGGGGTTTTTTTTCAACTTGTTATGTAATTTTGGGTTTTACCCTGTTGGTTATGGGTACGGATGTTTCTTCTAATAAACCTTAGTGAGGTAGATGGACTCTGTTTGAAGACTATGTGGTTATCATTGCCTTCGTTTCCATTCATCTTGTTGATATCCATTTTCAGAACCGAGCACTTCATCAACTAGATTAACAAGATCATTTGCAAACATATTCATTTACAAAACAAACGCCACATTTTGATAGAAAAATCCTGAAAGCAACAACAAAACAACAACTATAAAGTCTTGAATATGTTAAGTCCATCGATGACGTAACATTGGCGTCACATGCACGTGCGAGCCTATTATGCACATGTTTGGCCTAACTGAAACCACACATGAAATTGAAAATTTATATATGAATCTTTCATCCATAAATTCTCCCAGAGAAATTCGTGAAACTTATTAAAAGAAATGGACATGTCATGTCAAATATACCAAACTATTCCCAATTAATTCGACAATCTGTGGATCGGATTTCTGCTTTTTTCTCCAAGTTTATCTATCTATATGTACGACCGAAATTGCCCTTTCGGATATTACTGGCAGGTACACTGTATAGTCGACTGACCAGTTTCGGTGACCTTAAGAACTTTTCCTTATTCTTTCACTAACTTTCATAAATATGACTTAAAAATGCAATACATCTTTAGTTTGTCTTATTTTCCCTTAATCCTAACAATGTTGCTTTCTAAAATAACCACATTTATGAATTAGCTTGAATTTTGTTGACCCCATATTTTTAGCACATGAAATTAGTAGGACCAGAATCAGTGACCCTTTAATTTCATCCTTACAAGAAGCTACTGGGCAAGTTCTATATCAAAATTTATTCCAAAAATGAAGACTGTGGTAAAATTGGTTTCAAAATTGAAAATATGACATTTGTAGGGCACTTCTATGGGTGATTAAAAAGGCTATTTATAAAACCATATGCAAATTTATACAGAAAATGAAGTCAAGCATGTAAATCGGTCATTATTTAGAATTTCTCCAATTTTAACAACAGAAATGACCGGATTTTTGTCTTAATGGATGACTGTAAAACCTCTTGACATGATGGAACTCTTAATTTTGAACATTGGATACAAAAAGAGAGGGTCACTGATTTAGGGCAGTCACCAAAACAGGGCAGTCTACGATACATAGACAGCCTCGGTGGCGCAGTGGATAGCGCACTCGACTTGTAGCCCGGTGGTTACGAGTTTGAGCCCCGCTCGGGGAAGGTGTGTCTTTGGGCAAGACACTTAATTGTCAGCCTCAGTCTACTCAGCTGTTTGAAGTGGGTAGCAGTGAGGTAAAACTTACTGCCTCTTTTCTTCCACTTGTAAAATGTTTCGAGTTAAAAAAAAGTTTGTTTCTGTTCAAAGTTGTTCCGAATGTATGAGCCAATATTTATTTTCGTGGAAATCTGAGGAAAAAAGGTTCAATTTTTATGTCCAATTTATTCTGTGAATTTTTGTTCAGGATGAAAGTACCATATTTAAAGTAATGAGTAACGTTAACAGGAACATTCCGATGCACATGGAAATACTCGAGATAGTCTTTCATAAACCTATAGTCTCAATAAAATGTCCTCGCTGTAACAACCACATTTTCTTTCAGAAATTCGATCTGCAAGTTTTAGATTATTTCAAAGTATGTTTTTTAAAGAAAAAGAAGCCAGACTGAAGGATTTATGTTCAAGTCGATTTCCAAAAATGATTTGCTTGGCTTATTTTCAATGTAGTATTGTATTTTTATAATTCAATAGAAAATTTTGTCTGTTTCAAATGTAATAAAGCTTCTATCTAAGAAACAATATATGTACATGTACTTTAGACTCTAGAAAATGTTATTCTCTTTGTATTTCAGACACAATAAAGTTAGCGAAACACCTTTTTTGCGAAATAATTTGCTGAAAGTGCATCGTTACATCGAGGACACATTAGTTATTGCAAGGACAATATTCGCTAATTTATGAAATAAACAGAAATTATGTAATTTCACTATTTTATTCAAACTTCAAATAGTTAGGTTCAAAAACATATCAATTTTTCCATCAAAACACATATTTTTTATTGAACCACGATGCAGTTTGTAATACAAAAAAGTCTGTGTTATTGGAATGACATTTACCATTACTGCGAGGACTTATATTTAAATATTTTTCCATTTCTTACATTGTATTGACCTATATATGGTCATTAACTCTTAAGTCAATGCAATTGTAAAAAATATATACATCTAAAATTAAAAGTCACTTTGTTAAACCCTTTCAAAAACGTTAAATTTTATGCTATGTTATTCCCGACTTAATGACTTTTTCTCGATCTCTACTCGATCAACCCGACCTCTACCGTCTATTTGATCGAGTGAACAGATAAAGCACAGATCGAGTTGATCGAGATGTGGTTGGGAGCCACTTGAGTAAAAGTCCATGTGATCGATATAAAGATGTTAATCCGGTGACACTCAATCTCCAGATTTGATTGATTCCTGATCTGATCGAGCGCCTATCCGATCAATACATGATCGCATTTCGATCGCATTTCATTTTACCCAATCTTGCACAAATATTTTTTGGTATTTAAACAAATAGAGAAAGAGACTAAGTGGTGCGGATAAAGCTCGATTACCACGACCATTCCCGATCACAAATGGCGATCGAGTTCGATCTGTACTGGATCGCTTGATTCGGCTTGGTCGAGTTGATTTGATCGGCAGTGAATACCTTGCATACAAATTATACAACTTGAAAGCTGTTGGAGACTACAAAAATGAAGTTTATGAAGATTTAACTTGTGTATACAATATAGATGAATGGATATCAAAGTAAACGGAGTCAGGGCTGGTAATCAGCATTTAGTTTTCTTACCTTAGTGTTTGTAAATTAGGAAGTAAAAACCAAGTGTTCTTTGTGAAAGAAATGAGAATACGTGAAGAAAGTTAAGCAATTACAAATATGACGAAAAATAAGAAAAAAATATGGAATGTCTTAAACCTTCTCGTCAAACCATGAAATATCACATTGTACATTCAAGTAAAAAACATTCAAGGTATAGTAAATCGTTTAGGAGGGGAAAATCTCGACCATAGTCTGACTGTACAGTCTTGGTATACTGATTGAGTTCGATCCTTTTAGCAATATACGCAGGTGATATATTGTTGTTGTTATTTATTTTTTGGAAGATAGCTGAAAGATAGCTCACATAATAATTTTGATACACGGTTGTAAGACATTGAGTGTCCTAAAACTGATTGTCCAAGAAAAAAAAAATAAAAAGAAATAAAGTAATTTGAAAATGTTTTATTCTTAACTTCTTGTTTACCTAGATAAGATAATATTTGACAAAAACATTACATCTTTTTTTGGGATGAAATGTTGTGATTGCAAGATTACATGCAGGATTCGAATCAATACATGTAAATCGCATTGAAAATTTAAAAAAAAGTCTACTTGTCTTTTCACGGCACCCCTATAGCACCAGGAACTCCTTTACCATGACCATTTTCAAAAAATGACTAAGTACATGTAACATCTTCAAAACCCATTGAACAAAGATATACAGATTCATACGTTAAAAGAAAATAGTGTATAATGTCTCTCCGATATTGACGAAAGATCATTTAAGAACGATCATTTAGAATTAATCTTGTCAATAAATCTAGAATTATATTCTTCATACAACATTCCAAGGTGATTGGCAAAATATCTCCATTAGACTAGTGATAAAATGTATTAATTTGTGGTACCAAGAATCAATAAATGTCTAAGGAGTCCTTGCAATAACGATTCAAAGTCCGCTCTGTAACAACTGATCGGTGCAAATGTTTGGCAACAGTAATTATATTTTTTTCAGCTGAAATACTTCGCTTTCCTAATATAGTGTAAGACAATTATTCATCAAGACCTTTGTTTCTTTGGCAAAGAGTCCATATTACATAAGAAAACTTATTATGTCTTTGCGGTAACGATTTTCGTACTCCCAGTAACAAAACTGTCGTTATTGCGAGGACAGTTATTGCGAGGAATTCCGCGACCATTTGCTCCAAATTACAGACAAGAATAACTAGGGAGAAAATATGTTGCATGCTGTAAACGACATGATTCTTTATCTAAATAAGTAAAGCTATACGATTTTAAGATCTGAGAAATATAGTGTGGTTGATCGCGTTGCATAGAAAACGAAAAATTACGTCTACGCAGCCAACGGCCTACCTAATTTGCCTTGCAACTTCGAAACCAAGTATTGCTTTGTCTTCATTTAAACACCGTGGTTTTGATGAGTGTTTCCACCTCCGTTTGGGTTGTATTTAAAGAAAATCTAACAAAAAAGACTTTGATTACGCACATGTAAGTTATTGCGATGACATTTCGTATAAAAAATCCAGGGACAGACATATGGCCAAAAATCTTTGTCGTATTTATATTTTCCCAAAAAGGATTGACACTATTAATAATGTGAGATATAAAACATTAATGAAATGAAGAAAAATCCGATCTGTACCGATTATTTTATAGCGAGAATCATGTTGGAAATTGATAATTCTGTCCTAAGGACAAGAGAAAATGGTCATTTTCCGGTACAAAAATGCAATATTTTCAGAAACATTCCATCTGCCAGTCCAAATAAACTGTCTCTATTGTTGGTAGTGATGGTCGGTACACGATGTACATAAAATGACATGTTTATGAAAAGCCATTTCTTAGAAAATGAGCCAGGACAGCGATTTCCACGAAATAAAATATTGGCTCGTATGTAGAGTACTAGTTACATGTAGATTAGTTACCATACACTAGTTCAGCTAGTGGTGCCTCGATAAGCGGGGGGAAAATATGCACAAAACAAAACAACAAACAAACAAACATATTGTCTCATCAAATAAAGTCACTTGAAGTGGAAACTTTAATTTTACAATTTCGACAAATTTGCCCTTTTTAAGTTTATTTTTCTTTTTTTTTGTGTGCTTGAAAGAAAACATAAAAAAACATATATTTTTTTCAAACTTTGATTTAAGGGTTTTATTATCAAGTGATTTAAATGTTCCCTGGGGAATATTGTAAGTTTGTTTGTAACATTTTTTAAAAGTTCCGACGACCTAACAGTGCTTCTGATACACTGTGATAAGTTGATGTCTGGCGTGTTTTGATTGGTTGATCGACCGAAACGTGGTAAGATTAGCAAAATGGCCGACACCGGTATGAAAACAGACCTCCGTACGACGATGTTTAATCCAAGTGGATTAAATAGTCTGTTGTCATTTGCCATCTTGACTTTAGCATGGCTTGTTGGATTCAGTTCCCGTCTTTTTGCAGTTATTCGCTTCGAGAGCATTATTCACGAGTTCGATCCTTGGTAAGCTTGCTAGATTTTTTCCTGGTGCTGGAAGATTTTCTTCAAATAACAATCCCTTTGCACTTAAGAATGGCTTTGCTTTCATATTTTTCGGCTGGTCTGTATTTTGTCAGACCATCAAGGTCATTGAACAATAACTGGGTTCAGTTTCCTTAAAAATTGTTGCATAAAGTAGCACGGTGTCCGGATACAACTAGTAAGCGGATAAGATTGCAGACTGTGAGACATCTGTTTTGTCTGAGGTTATCATATGACTTCCTTAATTACAAACATGTTGAATGAGAAATTTAGCATTTTCTTCCATTGCCTTTATATTTTTTTCTATTTACACACATGATCTACCACATTATCGATAATTTTGTGCAGCTGCTTTCAAGTTGAGCAATCCTAAACTTTTGTTGTTTGGAAAAGGGTTAAATTTGACTTTACGACAATTGCAGGTTCAACTACAGAGCCACCCATTATATGGTGAACCATGGATTCTACAACTTCTTGAACTGGTTTGATGAACGGGCATGGTATCCCCTTGGTAGAATTGTTGGAGGAACAGTAAGTGAAGTTGCTTATTACTGCCAGAGCTCCAGATAAGAGGTCGTGATGACTTTTCAAAATAAAATATTTCAATTGTTGCTCATTAAACCTTACGATGTGGGTACTCATTAGAAACGTCTCATTGAGATGTTTCAAATGAGTACCCACAACACAGGGTTTGGGTTTGAAATAAAAAAGTTAGTATGTCTTCACCCCCTTTTATCTCTTGCTCTGTACTGCAATCCCTTTTCGGACCCATCCATTATGGCAAATATTCAGACAGCTCCGATTGGAAAGCTGCAACCAACAACATGATTGATATTAATTAAGGCAGGATTAAGGTTTTCATAAACTTTTAAAAGTGCAAAAGAATATTGCTGATTAATCAAATTTTCAACAGAGTCCAGCGGCGGATCCAGGATTTCTTTGAGGGGGGTTCGAATATACAGATAGGGGGGTTCATTTTCCTATTATCACTCCATTTTGATTGAATTTCTGCATGAAAATGAAATATTCAAGCCCATGAGGGGGGTTCGTTTGAACCCCCCCCCCCCCCCCCCCCCCCTCTGGATCCGCCACTGGAGTCCAATTGTGATCTAGACCTTTAACTTCCTTTCAAACCATGAAAACGGTAAGGCTCCTCCATGGGTCAAGGACAACAACAGTATTACTGTTTAAAGCTTAATGATCCTAGGTACTGTTCTTGAGTTAAAGCACTGAAACAGATTTTCAACAAAGTCCAATTGTGACCTTGAATTTGACTTCTGTGACCTCAAAACAATAGGGCACCTCCTTGGGTCAAGGGCAACGGCAACAACTGTGTGAAGTTTTATGATCCAAGGACAAAAGTTTCCTGAGGTAGAGTACAAAAAGGAAAAAGTCTAGCATTGTTAGCATGCTGACAAGTTGACAACCAAAATTTTCTCCTATTATCTTGATATTTCCTGTGATATAATTCACAAATTTAAATACTTCTACCTTTTATTTTGTTGTCTCCAATTTACTCTTAAGTTAATCTGAGTTTTCTCTGATGAAATTCGCTCTTTGTTAATGTTGATGTCGCTCATTTACATCAGAACGCACTACCACTCAAAAACAACGGAAAATAGGTCATTGTAACAGGGTGTCCGATCACGTAGAAATGTACGTGAATCACGTAATTTGAACGAAAATCACGTACTACTTTCTCACCCAAAACGTCTAAGAACGTACGCGAAATGAACCCGTATCAATTACAAAAATAAGATGACAATTATTTACGAAAGAAAAAAGAAGTTTGATAGCCGAGTAATAAAACCGAAACTGCCAAATTCGGTCATTCTGATCCCTCTAATTTTTCCGCTAATTGTAGTTGGCCAAGATATTGCGTTTTTGGGGATCTGTTCAACCAAACGCTGTATCATTGTGAGCGTCTGCATGATCATGGCATCTACTAAACAAACTGGATTTTTTTTTAACTTCGATCGGTCTTTAATTTCAATCAGAATCAACATAAATATAGGCGAAACGACAAAGAAAACACTCAGTAAGGACCATCATCCATTGTTGAATCTAAAATCAAAATTCATGGCTCTGCCAGTTCGACTGGCTTTGTTCCGACGGAGAAAAGGGAACGATGTAGATATTCATTATTAGAGGCTCAGCTGAAAACGGAAACTGCTTCATAGAACTTACTTTGACATCTGAAAAGATTTCAATCTTTATAACTTTTCAAATTTGATTGATTTGTAATTAAAAGAAAAAATGCTGAACAAAATGCTTCCACCCTTTCCCAATCAATACCTAGAGTGAATAACTGTTTAGATTTAGTGTTAATTTTCTTGTACCCCCAATTTATTTTTTGTACCCCCAACTTTAAACACCAAGAGGTACAAAAACCCCCAGTCAAAATTTTCAGTGGACACACTGTGTAATCATTGGCTGTTCAGGTGAGGAAGGTAGCAAAACATTGCCCATAAACCTTTTAGAAATACATTTTGGTCTTAAATTTTTCACCAGGCATGACAATAAATGGTTCATTGATCGGTATCATATGGCGGTTTAAGGATAGCGTTTAAGATCGGATGGTGAACAAAGCGCCTAAACTTGTGTCGAACTTTCCTTTGTTTTTATACACCCAAAGGGTCGTATTATGTTATGGCCCCCGGTCGTCCATCCGTCTGTCCATCCGTCCGTCCATCTGTACGGCCATTAGCAATTTCTTGTGTGCGCAACTCCTACAAATTCGATCCGAATTTGATCAAACTTGCCACAGTGAATATCCATGGTGTCTAGTTGTGCACATTACTTAGGGAATTCAGATAACTCTTTTCGTTCTTGAATTATCTGCCCTTGAATTTAAAAAAAATGGCCAATTTTACTGACAAGACCTCTCGGGCATATATGCGCCGTTTTGCGAAGTTCTTGTTTGAATGGTTGTGCGCTCTGGTGTAAATGAGCAACATCAACATATCAAAGAGCAAATTTCATTAGAGAAAACTTGGATTACTCATAGGTCAATGTTTTATATTTTGAAAAAGTTCTTTTATTTTCAATAATTGAATCTTTTCACTAGAACTGATAAATTCATTGATATAACCATTGACATTAAAATCGTTAACCCTTTCATAACCAAGACCTGATTTGGACATACTCAATAAAAAAAAAAAATCTTGAGAAGACATTGAGGCAACAGAAAAATCTTATGACCATCACCGGCTTTAAATTTCTTCCTTTTTGCTTCATTATTTTCTTTATGTGCCTTGTACACAAATCCTGTCCTGGATAGCATTCATTTCCTTGCCTGCAGCAGTTTTCTAATTGGAACAGTTTACATTTTGTTGTTAGGGAAAGTGTTACTACGAAATTTCCTTGGGGCTAAATCAAGTGTTTGAACACTTCCTTGAAATTGACAGCAAAATTTATTTCTTCCCAAGAGTTCACACAATTTTCCTTCATTTTAACAAATTGATTAATTAAACAACTTTGATAACTTATGATTTAGCAAATATTGTTGGAAAATTATGAGAAAATGTTGGTAAAGACCATTTTCTTCATTTACTTCAATGTTCTTCACCTTCAATCAGACGGCAACAGTCAGTTCAGACAGATGCGGAATTCAACCCTTTCACAACCAACAAAATTTAAGGGTGGTCCAATTTGAAAACTGTAGACAACAAGATTGATGTTAAAAATGAAAGGATTTTTGTACAAAATAGAACAGAAAATATAGAGACAAAAGGAGAAAATGCTGATTATCAGCATTTTCTTCTTTTGCCTCAATGTTTTCCTAAGCCTTTTCTCAATATGACCCGTCTTTCACCTTTTCTATTCGATCTGCTGTTAGGGCATTCTACTAGAGTAAATTATTTGTAGAGAATAAGAAATGGAGCATTTCAACTAATTTCTCCGTTTCTGTGTTATGAAAATATAAATAAGTGAAGATTATTCAAATTCATGCAAAAAATGCAAAAATATTCCTTTCCAATGAGTTCATCTTTTCATTCAAAAAGCTTTATCACAAATGTTGTTACTGATAACAGCATTGATAATTAACCCATTACCAGAAGACAAACTTTTAGACAGGTTCAAATTAAAAGATGTTGTAGATGACCATTTTCAATGAAAGAAATTTTTACACTCTGTGGTCTATTTGGTTAAAAATCATTTGGGGAAATGAAGAAATTGCATGTGACAAGCAATTTATTCATTTTCAACATTGTTTTCTGAAGCCTTTATCTAGCCCCACCTCTCCACCCCTATAGAATTAACCCCTTCCCAAACAACCAATTTTTAGGATTCTTCTATTTGAAAGTTGCTGCAAACTACAAAATGGGTGTCAATGAAGATAACAATTGTGTACAAAACTGCTCAGAAAATATTGTGGCAAAAGGAGAAAATGATGATTATCAGCATTTTCTTCTTTTGCCTCAATGTTTTCTAAAGCTTTAGTTTCAAAGGGCGTAAAAATATGTCACTATATGGGAATGGGTTAAAAATAATCAGATCACACTCGGTGAATGAGACTATCTCTGAACTCGAGTCTGTCCATATTTCCTTAGGAGAAAACGCGAGACTGGTGTTTTGCACAGTTTATCTAATAATTATGCTGTGACTTGATGAAACAACTTTTAATGGGATTATTTGTCCTTTTCAGGTCTATCCAGGTTTGATGGTAACATCTGGTGCCATACATTGGGCCACCAATCTTCTCAATATACCGATACACATCAGAGACATCTGTGTGTTTCTAGCCCCAATATTTAGGTAAGATATCAATACATTGGGCCACCAACCTTCTCAATATACCGATACACATCAGAGACATCTGTGTGTTTCTAGCCCCAATATTTAGGTAAGATATCAATACATTGGGCCACCAACCTTCTCAATATACCGATACACATTAGAGATATATGTGTGTTTCTGGCCCCAATATTTAGGTAAGATATCAATACATTGGGCCACCAACCTTCTCAATATACCGATACACATTAGAGATATATGTGTGTTTCTGGCCCCAATATTTAGGTAAGATATCAATACATTGGGCCACCAACCTTCTCAATATACCGATACACATCAGAGACATCTGTGTGTTTCTAGCCCCAATATTTAGGTAAGATATCAATACATTGGGCCACCAACCTCCTCAATATACCGATACACATTAGAGATATTTGTGTGTTTCTGGCCCCAATATTTAGGTAAGATATCAATACATTGGGCCACCAACCTTCTCAATATACCGATACACATCAGAGACATCTGTGTGTTTCTAGCCCCAATATTTAGGTAAGATATCAATACATTGGGCCACCAACCTTCTCAATATACCGATACACATCAGAGACATCTGTGTGTTTCTAGCCCCAATATTTAGGTAAGATATCAATACATTTGGCCACCAACCTTCTCAATATACCCATACACATTAGAGACATCTGTGTGTTTCTAGCCCCAATATTTAGGTAAGATATCAATACATTGGGCCGCCAACCTTCTCAATATACCGATACACATTAGAGATATTTGTGTGTTTCTGGCCCCAATATTTAGGTAAGATATCAATACATTGGGCCGCCAACCTTCTTAATATACCGATACACATTAGAGATATTTGTGTATTTCTAACCCCAATATTTAGGTAAGATATCATATGCAGATGAACTGTGATCTTAAGCAAGCATGTACTGGATGTTCAGAGAACTAATGTCTCGACCTTTGTGTTGTTTCGTAATTTTAAACTATTTTTCCGTCATAGACACATTAGTTAAAAAAAACAAACTTACAAGTTTGTTGAAGTTTCTATGTTAATTAAAGAAACTGTTGCAGAACTATTGCTTTCACTGTTTGGTTAAGAAATGAATTGGCTCTGAATGTTGCAGCTTCAAATTATAACTGTTCACTGGCCAATTTTGAAGGTAGATGACATCATATTGGGCTGGTCCAATGGTGATTGATTTCTTGATAGAGAACATTTTGGAAATGTTGAAACTTGACAGATGTGTTTGTCTTCTGTGAGACTGACCTAAATATTTTACTGGGGTGTTAATATTGGGTTGGATGGGTCAATTTTACCTTTAGATCAACCATATAAATACGCTGTCTACAAGTAAATGTTTATCTTGTTATATTTTACTGTTTTTAGCTCGACTTTTTGAAGAAAATGAGAGCTTATACTGTCACCCGGGCGTCGGTGTTGGCGTCAGCGTTGCAACCAAGGTTAAAGTTTTTTCAAACATCAATAACTTCCATACTATCAAAGGGATTCAACCCAAACTTGGAATACTTATTCACCATTACACCCTCTACCTTACTACCAGGGCCTATGACCCTGGCTCCACTATATTTGGAGTTATGCCCCCTTTATACTAAACAACTTAGAAAGTCGAGCGCGCTGTCTTCGGACAGCTCTAGTTACATATATATTACATGATATATATTACAAATGATTTAATATACAAAATTATCAGAAACCCAAGTCCTATTCCATTACGAAAGACTAGCCATCTGCTCCTCATGTGTTTGAAACATGACTAATTAACGTCAGATCATCTCGTCTATTTACAGTGGAATGACAGCGGTGTCAGTCTATTTATTTACAAAAGAAATTTGGAACGCAGGTGCTGGTCTATTTGCAGCTTGCTTTATTGCAATAGGTAAGTTCTCTGATTTATACTTTATGGTAGGTTTTAATTAGTCCCCTACCGGCGAAGCCGAAGGGGACTTTAGGTTTGCACTCTGTCCGTCAGTCAGTCCGTCCGTCTGTCCGTCCGTCAGTCCGTCCGTCAGTCCGTCCGTCTGTCCGTCAGTCCGGTGAATTAGTTTTCCAGACTTTTTTTCTAAACGGGGGTAGCTATTGAGCTAATTTTTGGTATGTAGACCCGCATTGATGAGATACAGAACAAGTTTGAGTTTCGTTCCGATCCAGTGATTTTTGAGTAAGATATGGATGCTGGACTTAGAAAATTACTGGGAAATTACTGTTTTCCAGACTTTTTTTCTAAACGCTTGCAGGTATTGAGCTGATTTTTGGTATGTAGACCCGCAATGATGAGATACAGAACAAGTTTGAGTTTCGTTCCGGTCCAGTGATTTTTGGAGAAGATACAGATGCTGGGCTTAGAAAATTTCTGGGAAATTACAGTTTTCCAGACTTTTTTTCTAAACGCTTGCAGGTATTGAGCTGATTTTTGGTATGTAGACCCGCATTGATGAGATACAGAACAAGTTTGAGTTTCGTTCCGGTCCAGTGATTTTTGGAGAAGATACAGATGCTGGACTTAGAAAATTTCTGGGAAATTACAGTTTTCCAGACTTTTTTTCTAAACGCTTGCAGGTATTGAGCTGATTTTTGGTATATGAACACATATTGATGAGATACAGAACAAGTTTGAGTTTCGTTCCGGTCCAGTGATTTTTGGGGAAGATACAGATGCTGGACTTAGAAAATTACTGGGAAATCACAGTTTTCCAGACTTTTTTTCTAAACGCTTGCAGGTATTGAGCTGATTTTCGGTATATGAACACATATTGGTGAAATACAGAACGAGTTTGAGTTTCGTTCCGGTCCAGTGATTTTTGGGGAAGATACAGATGCTGGACTTTGAAAATTTCTGGGAAATCACAGTTTTCCAAACTTTTTTTCTTACTACTTGCAGCTATTGAGCTGATTTTTGGTATGTAGACCCGCATTGATAAGTTACAGAACAAGGTTGAGTTTCGTTCCGGTCCAGTGATTTTTGAGGAAGATACGGATGCTGGACTTTGAATTTTTTTGGGCTTCTTTTTCTAAACACATATATAAAGCCGGTAGGGGACTTGGTATTGTTTTGCAATACTTCAGAATGCTTGTTATAGTCATTCTGCATGAATCATTTACTAAGGCGATTTAAGCCATTACCTTTGTGACCTCTTTACAAGCCCCTCAAGATAACGGCTTTGGAGATCATGGTGGAAATGAAGAATTTGCTTGTGACAATCAGTTTCTTCATTTTCCACTCTGTTTTCTACACAGAAAGGCAAAAGAATGTGAAAATTTCATTCACTTCATGAAATTGTCGTCTGCAACATCTTTGAATTTGTTCAAGTATATAATTTTGTCGCCTGGTAATGACTTAACCCTTTCCCAAACGACAAAATTTTTCTGCAAAAACTGCTACAAATGACAAAATGGAAGTTATTAAAGATATAATTTGTGTAATTATGACAGAAAATATTGAGACAAAAGGAGAAACTGCTGGTTATCAGCAGTTTCTTCTTTTGTTTCAATGTTTTCCCAAGCCCTTTCTATCAGGGACGTCAAAACTAGGTCTTGTTTGGGAAAGGGTTAAACCATTCCTCCATATTGTCACTTTTTGACACCCTATAAAATTGAAGAAGCAACTCAAGATACTCATTTTAATTGTCTCAATGAGACTTAATTCCAATGAGCACCCACAAAATTTGGCTTGATGAATGATAATTGAGAATTTTATTATGCCCTGGTATCAAGAGATAGGGGGCATATTGTTTTACTCATGTCTGTCCGTCTGTCTGTCTGTCCGAAAACTTAACATGAAAACTTAAAGAGACATAACATTCCAATTTCATTTTTCAAAAGCATGTCTTTATGCAAAGATTGGATATTCTAATGCATATAAATCAAAATGTGTATCAGTTTTTCGAAGTTGTTGTTATTTATAAGCGAAAAACTCGTCTTTAAAGTTGAGACAGAAACGGCAAATTACCTATAAATTCGAAATGTTGTGGACAACAATTTGATTAATCTTAGATTAGAAATATATATTTCTCTTAAATGGCGCGATATTTTGGCTTGAAATTTTCAGAGTTTTCATAAGAAAGTATGCTCTTTCAGATAAAAGCAAAAGTAAAATTCATGAAATAATATTGTGAAATGTCACTTTAACATTCGCCTTTTCTCCTAAAGTATTTGAGATACAAAGCTCAAATTTGGTATGTAACTTTCTTTCATTGAAAGCTATCTTTTCAATGCAATTTGACCTTCCCCAAGATCATCCGTTACCCCTTATCAACCCTTTACTCTACAAAAACTTAACATTTTACAAACATGTCCATTTTGGGGGCATTTGTGTTTCACAAACACTTCTTGTTTTTTTAGCTCGACTTTTCGAAGAAAATGAGAGCTTATACTGTCACCCGGGCGTCGGCGTTGGCGTTGTAACAAATTGGCGTTGCAACAAAGATTAAAGTTTTTTCAAACATCAATAACTTCCATACTATCGAAGGGATTCAACCCAAACTTGGAATACTTATTCACCATCACACCCTCTACCTTACTAAAGTTACTACCAGGGCCCATTACCCTGGCTCCACTATATTTGGAGTTATGTCCCCTTTATACTAAGCAACTTAGAAAGTCGAGCGCGCTGTCTTCGGACAGCTCTTGTTGTTTGTTATGAATGATAATGTGAGTTATGTGTAATTACAGTGCCTGGATACATATCAAGATCTGTTGCTGGTAGCTATGATAATGAAGGGATTGCCATTTTTGCTCTCATGTTTACATATTTCTTATGGGTAAGTTCCACAAAAATGACACTTTTTAACCCTTTCCTAAACGACAAAACTTTAGGGTGATCCAATTTGATAGCTGCTGCAGACGACAAAATTGGTGATAATGAAATTATGATTTGTTTGAAATATGGCACAGAAAATATTGAGACAAAAGGAGAAACTGCTGGTTATCAGCAGTTTATTCTTTTGTCTCAATGTTTTCCAAAGCCAATTCTTTTAGGGACGTCAAAACCAGGTCTTGTTTGGGAAAGGGTTAAATTACAATCCTGGCTATGGGCATTTCCTATTGGTAATGAATTTATAACAGGGCATTTGTATATAGAGAATTGCAATCAAGCATGGCAGTTTCATTCAAGAATGGTTGCGACCATAGTGCAGTTGGTATCGCATCAGACTCTCACCCATGAAGGTCTTGGTTTGATCACCAGCAATCATTCTTTCTTAGACTTGTCCCCCACCAATGGTGGGAAATTCTTGAATCTATGTTGGCGAGCAGCTGCAGGCTTAGTAAGGATGTTGTGGTAGTACTGATGAGAAAAATGACATGAATCATTGGTTTGCTGCTAGGGCCACTGCGATATGACCATAGCAGTGGAAAGAGGCATTAAACCCTGTTCAACCATTAATTCCAGAGTTATAAATGACCTGAAAAAGAAAACTTGGCATTTTTTTCCAATTTCAGATAAAATCAGTAAAGACTGGATCTTTATATTGGGCTGTGTTTACAGCATTGTCATATTTTTACATGGTAAGTAAATTTATATATCCAGCTCTTATATATTAAGATTTTGTTGATCTATGGTCATCAATTGCTAAGTGTTTAGAGATTGAACGTGTTATTTCATTGATAATAGAGAGGTTTCGATATCGAACTTGTACGCCTACTTCTATGTGTACGAGTAATTTTTGTGCGAAACGTCACTATGACGTCATCACTTTGTGATTATTTATCACTCTCGCTACACGTCGAAAACTTGTAGAGGCCGGTTTACACGTTAGTAAAAACTTGTAGCTTTTTATTCTTAATTGGTACAGTTTCTAGGTGTTTAAATGAATGCATGAGGTAATTCATGCATTTTTTAATGAGAATATACTTGTGAGTGGTATCCTAACAAGAATAGTTTGAAAGTTACAGCGTGTTTAATACAGGTCGTATCAACGACCTTTCCTAACCCAATTTACGCCAGTACATAGAGTCAGTACCGCAAGTATTTACCCACTAACCCTGCATAGGATTTATGCAGTTGACGCCTTTTCAAACTTAGTAGATCTAGATCAAGTTTATTAAACTGAAATTTATAGATCTACTGTCATTTTCAGATAAGTTTCCGAAGGAAATTCTGACCATTTTTATACGCCCGAAGGGTCGTATTATGTTATGGCCCCGCTCGTCCGTCCGTCCGTCTGTCTGTCCGTCCGTCCGTCCGTCTGTCTGTCTGTCCGTCCGTCCGTTAGCAATTTCTTGTGTGCACAACTCCTCCTACAGTTTTGATCGGAATTTGATCAAACTTGCCACGATAAATCTCCATGGTGTCTAGTTGTGCACCGCGCTTACGAAATTCAGATAACTCTTTTCGTTCTTGAATTATCTGCCCTTGAATTAAAAAAATGCCCATTTTCTTGTGTGCGCAACTCCTCCTACAGTTTTGATCAGAATTTGATCAAACTTGCCACAATGAATCTCCATGGTGTCTAGTTGTGCACACCGCTTACGAAATTTAGATAACTGTTTTCGTTCTTAAATTATCTGCCCTTGAATTTTAGGAAAAATGCCCATTTTCTCAAAAATGCCCATTTTCTCCTGTGTGCTACTTCTACAGTTTCAACCAGAATTTAATAAAACTAGCCACAATGAATCTCTATGGTGTCTTGTTGTGCCATCAAAATTTTGATAACTTTTCATGTTTGAATTATCTGCCCTTGAATTGAAAAAATGGCCAATTTTTACTGACAAGCCCCTCTCGGGCGTATATGCGCCGCTCTGCGAAGCTCTTGTTAATATTTTTTGCTGAAGTTTTTCAATAAGGGTAGATCTGGAATTGGGGGAAAAAATGCTGGAATTTTCTTCTTTTCCGCTGGTGCTTTCCAAAAACACTTCTATTTTTGAAACGGGTACAGTTTTTTAACCCTTTTAACCCTTTCCCAAATCACCTGCTTTTGACGCCCCTAATTGAATTTTGTGTAGCTACAAGTAGCCTACACATACGCGTACAAGTTGGAAATCGAAACCTTCCCTAGATAGAAACGTGTACGTGTAGTTACAAGTACACGTACACGTACACGTACAAGTTTGAAATCGAAACCTCTCTAATAATTGAAGCATTAACCTTCAACTTTTTCAATAATGTCCATGTCCTCAAGTTGATCAAATTTTCTTTCTAGTTCTCCTCGTTTGCTGAACAACGACAAAGTGTAAAAATGGTCAATTTTTGATGGGCCGTATGTCTATCTTAGTATAAATCGGGTGATGTTGGTAGTTAAACTTAGTAATATTTGACTAGTGGGCAGATCAGATTACACATTTATTTTTCACCCATTACCACATGGTGACACCTTTTGACACCCCAGAAGATGCATTCACTTGAAATTGTCATCTGCGTCCTCTTGAATTTGGACCAGTCTTTAATTTTGCTGTTTGGTAATGATTTAATGGTTTACAATAGCAATGAATTTTGTGCTAAAAATAGACCAAGTTTACCGTTATGTATTGCTAAACTGTCATTGTAGTTATAAAATCTTGTAGCTACGGCTTGAATCAAGCCGTAGTTATTTGATTTTATAGCAACAGTCTACGAAATATTATTGTTTGTCTGAAATAACGTCACAGTAAACTGTATAAGATTATTCTGTATTATAATTACAAACTCGATCCATTGCAGGTTTCAGCATGGGGAGGCTATGTATTTATCATCAATCTTATTCCACTACATGTGTTTGTGTTAGTATTAATGGGGAGATACTCACAGAAAATTTATATAGGTAAGTGTTAGTATTGGTAATTAAAATGAACCTAAACCTGATGAATATGTAATGAAAAAAAATTGACACAAAATCAGTACTCGCAAGCATTCATAAAATGTACATTGATCGTAAAACATCTTGGAGGGAGGATAGTTAAATGTATGAATATCCAAATGAGGTTGACAATCAGATTGTAGAAGGATGCTTGTTGAAAATAATAAGGGGAAATAAACACCTTGGTGTGAGCTTAAGCCTTGCAACATCAGACTGTATTTCTGCCTTGAGGGGGTTGCGGCCTTAGCGCAGTTGGTAGCGCATCTGCCTCTCATTCGAGAGGTCCAGGGTGCGATGCCCGGCCATGGCAAATACTCTTTTTTACAAAATTGTCACCCACCAATACGTTTGAAATCGTCAACCTAAGTGGGCGAGCAGCTGGAGGCTAGGTAAGGGTGTTGTGGTAGTACTGGTTTGAGAAACAACGGGTATCCATGGTTAGGTCTCCAGTCACCGCGATATGACCCTAGCAGTTGAAAACGGCGTAAAACCCCAATAAACTCAGACTCAATTCTGCCTTGAACTTTTGCATATTCAGAAAGGATTAATAAAGATTGAATGTAATTATTGGTTTTATATTTCAGCATACAATGCGTTCTTCATCATTGGTTTAGTGTTGTCCATGCAAGTACCTTTTGTTGGGTTTAATCCTATATCCACTAGTGAACATATGGCGTCTGCAGGTAATCTACATTTTGCTGCTTTTCAACAAAAAATTGTAACTGCAGCTTAAAACAAGCTGCAGTTACGAGATTTTGTTGAAAGCTGACATTATCTTTTACTGCTTCTAGATCAATCTTATGGTACATGCTTACAACTTTTATCTACGTAAACAAGGGAAAAGAATTCATAATTTTCAATACAATTTTGTACTTTAACCCATTACCACACAGTGACTCATTTTGACTCCCCATAATATAAGGGCTTTGGAAAACATTGTGGAAAATGAAGAAATTGCTTGTCACAAGCAATTTCTTCATTTCCCACAATGTTTTCTACCCGAAAAGCCATAAAATCTCGAAATTTCATCACATTGAAATGTCGTCTGCAACTTCTTTCAAATTGGACTACCCCAAAATTTTGTCGTTTGGTAAAGGGTTAATCCATTTGAATCTTGCTGGTGTGAGACAAACCATCACATGCAAAATTACAGTGGTTAGGAGTTTGATATTGCATTGTTTACATGGATGAACTTTGTAATCATGTGTCGTGATATTGTGACCAGGCTAATGTACCTGTCTGACATGGTTCGCACAGGTCTTGAAAAACCCTTGAATTTTACCTTAGCCTTATAAAACCCTTGAAAATGGATGTGGGCCTTGTAAAACACTTAAAAAGCAAGCCTGAGCCCTTAAAACCCTTGAATTCTATTTCTGTATTGTTTTGTACATGGAAAACTGTTTTTTTGCAATCGGAAAATCCATTCATAAAAGGACATAGATAGGAAAGGATTAACAATAACTGAATTGCTTGTCTGTAAAGAAATTACAAGAAATAAAACCAGTATGGGAAAGTGTGCGTGCAACAAAAGTTGGTTATAAGATCAAAAATATAAAGCATGGGTCCGAGAATTTAGGTCGGACAAACCGATAGATAAACCATGTTTGCGCTTAGATTATTGAATGTTAGTAGCCCTTGAATTTCAATCTTGAGTTCTTAAAAAACCCTTAAAAAACCCTTGAATTTTCTGAACAAAATTTTGTATGAACCATGTGTCAACTTAAATGTATTATGACTGACGATCTTGTAAATAATTAGTTTCAATTATTCAGAGCATTATTTCTATGTAATATATAAGAACATAAAGGCGATAAAACCAGCATTTTGAATTAGTGAAAATATAAAAGCATCATGTTTTTACAATTTTACATGATAAATGTACTTTATTTTCAGGTGTATTTGCCTTGCTGAATGCATATGCTTTCTTGAAATATATCCAGTCATTCTTAACAAAAGCAGAGTTCAAGTTCTTCTTTGTGTTAGCTGCGGCCACTGCAGCTGCTGTTATATTTTTAACTGTCGTTGGTCTAACATGGGCAGGTAGGTTGTTCAATTACTATTTAACCCAATACCAAACGACAAAATTTTGGGTTGGTCCAAATTTAAAGATGATGCAGACGACAATTTCAAGTGAATATGATTTAACATTCATTGGTCTTTTGGGATAGAAAACATTGTGGGAAATGAAGAAATTGCTTGTCACAAGCAATTTCTTCATTTTCCACAATGTTTTCTAAAGCTTTTATCTCGAAGGGCGTCAAAAAGTTTCAATGTTTGGGAATGGGTTAATGTAGTCCACCCATAATGAATTTCAAGCGACATGGGATTTTTTCAGGCAACACCAGAAACACTTGGTCTTTCAACTCCAGACTCTGCTCTTATCCCCCCCCCCCCAACATTTGACAAAATCATTTCGTCGGTGTAAATGCAAAACCTTGTATGTCGATTGGTGTGATTTTCAAAGTACAAACTTGTGTGCCCAGTGTAGACGATTTTTCGCAGGTTTTGAGATATTTTTACTGATCAGTATTATTGACACATTATTTTCGAACAATATGTCCAAATTTCAAGTAAGACATTTCAGTTTGGGAAAAGTTACTACACATTTTATCCCTCCCCTTAATTTTTTTCAAAAAATGAAATACGAGGTTTTGCTTTTACAACAACGATTTGTCTTTCATGAATGAATGTGAATCATTTAAGTTAGACAAGCAGTAGATGGCTAGATTGAAAATAACTTTTAGCTGTCTGGGAAAGGTTTGAAGATTATTGATGTTGATACTAATGTAATAGGTAATAGGACTCGTCAGGCTAAAAGGGACCTTATCATGTGTCCAAAAATCAAAATTTGTACAAAGTGATCAGAATTGGCAAAGGTCAACCAGACCCCCATATGAGAAAAATGAACATATTAGATATGGAAAACAGTCTAGATTCAGACAAGTACATAAAAGAGAAAAATATCGGCCCTAGTCTGGCTGCACGGATTGCGCAGACTGACTAGGATCAATATTTTTCACACACCCAATAAGGTCCCTTTTAGCGTGATGGGTCAGTTATATTATGTTCATGGGATACAACTGTAATTGTAAACTGTAATGTTATATTTAATGGGCCAGTGGCCTGAAATATGAAATAAAATATTTGTATTGTATTGAATGCTATGTTTGTACCATTGGGAGAAATACAAGCAAAGAAATATGTGAAATTTTTTAGTTGGCCTCCATGAAATGAGGAACTGATGGTTTTGATTTTACATAAATTAATGTAAGCTTGTGTAGGAAATGAAAGAACGCATTATTAGATGTACCAGCTACTGAAGTAAGATTAACCTTTTACCAGACAGCAAAATTTTAGACTAATCCTTATTCAAAGATGTTGCATGCGAAAATTTCAAGTGAATTAAATTTTAAGTTGCTTGGTCTGTCTGTGTAAAAAACATTCTGGGAAATAAGAAATTGCTAATTACAAGCAATTTCTTCATTTGCCTCAATGTTTTTCATAATACTTTATCTTGTAGGGCATCAAAGTCAGTCATTATGTTGGAATGGTGCAAGAGTATTATTTACTAACCACCAATTTGTAAATTCTTTTCCAGGTTATATTCACCCTTGGAGTGGACGTTTCTATTCTCTATGGGACACAGGCTACGCCAAAATCCACATTCCTATTATAGCCTCGGTGTCCGAGCATCAGCCTACAACCTGGGTCTCCTTTTTCTTCGATCTCCATATTTTAGTGTGTGCTTTCCCAGCTGGTGTCTGGTTCTGTATTAAAGATGTCAATGATGAAAGAGTATTTGGTAGGTACTTCATGACTATCATTGTTGCAGAGCTACAAATAAGAGGGCTGATGGCTTTATTATACGCCATCGGAGGTGGTCGTATATTGGCGCCATCTTCTCCATCTGTCCAAGTTTCTGGCTGGATCTTTTTGAAACTTGGTCAATGTTATCACCTCAATTGGTAGATGTGCATGAAGGAAGGATTTTATGGTTCATTGATTTTTGCTTGAGTTAAGTCGCCTTTAAACTTAGTCTCTCCGGCGGCATATATTGTGACCATGGCACTCTTGTTATAATAATATACTTCACAAAATGCTCATCAAACCCTATGTTGTGGGTACTCATTGGAATCGTCTCACAGAGACGATTCCAATGAGTTCTCACAACATAGGGTTTGGATTTGAAATAACCAATTTAGAATGTCTTCACTCCCTCTCATCTGTTGCTCTGGCTTCTTGATGACTGTATGGGGCACCATGGTCTAGTGATAGGACACAAGCTTAGGAACAAAAGTTTCCTGAGATCAAATACCAAAGATGCTACTGGAATTTTTCTGAACAAAACAGTTACACTGTGCATGTTGCTCCTCTTCAAACAGGTTTATAAAAAACTAAATGTTGATGGTTTAAAGTCAACATAGTACAAATTGAGTTGTCCTAAATATTTAGATCCTCATTACAATAATTATATTAGACTTTAACTGTCACTTAAGACATCCTTATTGAGTGGGACACAGAGCCCCAGATAGGATGCGTATTTGCGTAAAATACGCATTGATTTGATCTAAATACGCATTTACTTTCATAAAAATGCGTACAGATACTCATTCAAAATAAGGAATACGCATTTGATAATCGTCCGTTAGCGTATCAAGATTGAAGAGCGCCGGACGAAACACATAGAATAGGAAATTCCAAAGATTGAAAATAACGTTTTGGTCTGTGAAAATAGCGTATCTAATACGACTCAGCCAATCACAACTGGGAATTATTGGGGAATACTGATTACGTCACCAGCCAAGCGAATGCAGATGACAATCGGCTATTCCATAGATCTACCGAATGCTGCCGAGTGGTGTATTTTGTTCGAATTTCAGTCAACCGTTGATTTCCGTTTTTTATACAGAGCAAATCGTTTCCTCGATTTTGATTGGATGATAAATATTAGGCCATTGCATCACTTCGTAAATCGGAAATTGCAACTCGAAGAAGTTCGTTTTATTTTTAAATCGGGAAGCGAGTAAATCCACTTCTGAGCACATCGTAAAGGGGATTTTGGCCGATATTATTTCTGAAGAGGCCCTACAGTACAGACAAAGATAGCCCATGATGGTAATCTCGTTCAGAAAAAAACACACTGAAAAGTGTTGATGGTCGGAAACATAGCGCGCTTAGATGTCCTCGAAAATGAAAGTAGGTTGTTCCGGTGGGGTGCTCCTGATAATTTTAATCCTTTCCCGAACAAGAGGGTAAATACTCATTGCCTCAAAAAAAATATCTGGAAATACGCATTGGAAAAATTTTTGAGGGGTAAATACTCCTTGCCTCAAAAAATTATCTGGAGCTCTGGGGACAGTGAGTACTTTATAGATTCCAATAATTATTTTAATGTTTCATGTTCTCTTTGCAGTTGTACTATATGCCATATTTGCCAGTTACTTCGCTGGTGTCATGGTAAGGTTGATGTTGACTTTGACACCAATTGTGTGTGTTTCTGCCGCCATCGCGTTCTCCAAGGCGTTTGAGATCTACCTCAAGGATGATACTCCAAAATCTACCCAGAAACCTTCCCTCACCATGAACGACAACAAATCGGATAAAAACTTGTACGATAAACCGGACAAGGTAAATATAAGATATACACACAAACATAATTTGTACAATTCAGGGTGTCCAAAACCCCCCAAAATTGGGTTTTTTTACCCCCTAAATGAATCTTGTACCCCCAATTTTTGCAAGCAGCCTTCTATGTCTTTAATAGAGGTACAAGCATGCTGTAAAAGTATGTTTTTTACCCCTAGATTTGAAAGTCAATGGAAACCCTGCAATTTGGCCACAATCGAGATAAATTTAGCTATTACCTAGCATTTTCCCATCTTCTCTGCTTCAAACCCAATTCAAGTTGGTCAAATATTTACAAAAAAATATTAAAGATTTTCGGAAATTCTGAGTCACATGATTCCCATTCCATATTTCAGGGAAGCAAAGCAAAGAAAGAAAAGAAGGAAGAAAAACCCAAAGACCAAGATGCTCTAGGCATTAACATCAAAAGTATAGTTGTGATTGCATTATTGATGGTACTAATGCTATTTGCTGTACATTGTACTTGGGTGACTTCAAGTGCCTATTCAAGTCCTAGCATTGTCCTAGCTTCATATAATCATGATGGGTAAGCAGTTTGATTTTATAATAACAGCTATAAATAAGAAGGGTGGATCAATGGATTTTGATCCATTACAGTAATACCAGACAGCAAAATTTTGTGTCAGGTCATCTTCAGACGTGCATGCTATTGACTGTTCCAATCAGCACTGTTCATCATGCATATCATCATTTTAGACTTGAATGTGTTGCTGACAACAATATCAAAAGCATGGAATTTTACATTTCTTGGAGCTTTTGTTTAGAAAACATTGTGAAAAATGAAGAAATTGCTTGTGACAAGCAATTTCATAATTTTATACAATGTATTCTAAAGCCTTTATCTTGTAGGGTGTCAAAAGGCTTCACTCTTTGGGAATGGGTGGAATGGCAAGATATCTGAAGTCTTTTTTGAAATCATATATTGTGTGTACTTATTAAAATTGTTACATAGAGACTAGGGGTGAGGCGGTATACCGATATATTGGTATATTGCAGTACGCTCGTCCCGGTACGGTATATCGATTCCAGTAAACAGCATACCGGTATATCGCGGGACTGGTATTGGATTTTACCTACTGTAGACTGTGCTAACTTCTTCGATATAGACTACTAATATTGAAATGAAAAATCGAAAAAAATGATGCAATGGAAACACAAGCTCGGGCCCGACGGGCGCACTCGCTTCTCTATCGTAAAAAGTCCATTCCGGTATTATAAAGCCCGTATGGTCGTCCTAACTTCAAATCTAAAATTCACTTTCCCCTTGAAAATAATTCATTTGAGATTTTTAACTTAACTTTTCCGCTTATTTAGAGGTTCCCTGTTTGGTTTGTTTACATTTTCCCAATATCCGCTAACGATGGGCATGGGTAAGGAAGAGATCGATGAGAAATTTGCATAAATGGGCGGAACTTAGTATCACCTGACGGCTTTACTTTACTTTACTTTTCCATTGAGGTCCTTGAGTAGGTTATCGGGCAATTTAATCAGAGAGGAAAACTCCGAAACCTACGATTGTGCTGAAAACGATCGAATACGCTTCAAAGTCAGTTATTTTCTGAAAGTTAAACCAATTTCCTACAAAAACAGAATACATTCCTTCGTGTGAAGTGCCTTCATTGATCATTTTTCTGACCCGATTTGACTTGCTTCAAAATAGACGCTTCCACGCAACAGCCCCGGTAATTGATCAATTAACTTCATTGAGAGCACCCCTCTAGGAGTAAAGTAATTTACTCATGATCTTTGAAACGCTTTTTGAGTTCATGTGTACTAAAAACCAAGCGTTTACTGGATTCCATTGTTCTACTTTCGTTTTTAAGAAAACTATCGTAAACAGTTGATAGACGAAAGAACTATCGTGATATTTATCGACTTTTAAAAGTTCTATCGACCTATCGCTATTGTAAGGTAATATTGCGAAACTGCCATAAGTTGACATATCGTTACACATTTTTAAATTTGAATATTACAAAGTCAACACAGTATTTTTTGACTTACTTATGCAAGAAAACAATGTACTATATTCATGTGTACAAACCAATAAAAGGTAAGTATCATAATTTTACTTCTTTTTCTATGTTTGTCTTTATGTCCCCCATTTTCCCCAAATGTCCCCCTGTTTTGATGGTTGTGGGCCCGATTGGCCCCCTCTCGGGCCAAGCTAGATTCAACACTGCACTAACATACAGTATATTTCCGCATTTCAACACGTAAATAGTCGAGACACAGTCCAGAATATCATTGGTGCAAGATCAAAACCTCATAACTTCGGCTTTTTAAATGGAGATTTTAAATGGAGAGTTACGACATTTTGACAACCACCGCATGATATCGCATTGCATTCAAAATGGCTGACGAAAGGGTGAAATAAAAGGATTGATTTTAGTTTCTGAGCTTTTTATTCTAGGTAACACTTAGTATAAGTTAGTAACAGTCTGATTTGGGTTATTATACCCCCCAAATTCAATTTGGGGGGTATATAGGAGTCAGGTTGTCGGTCTGTTGGTCTGTCTGTCTGTCTGTCTGTTGGTCTGTCTGTTGGTCCGTCTGTTGGTTTTTTCTTTAAAAATCTTCTCCTCCTCAACCACTCAGCCGATTCTTACCAAACTTGGCAGGAATGTTCCTTGGGTGACCCTTTTCAAAACTTGTTCGTGAAATTTTGATTCGTCAAAAATTGTGGGCGTGGCAGGGCGGGGCTTATCGGACTTAGAGAAATCATGTGAAAAATCTTTAAAAATCAATTATCAGGCCAATTTGAACCAGACTTGGCAGGAATGACTCTTGAGTGATTGTATTCAATGTATGCTCATGATTTTTTCATTCGTCAAAAAATGTGGGCGTGGCAGGGCGGGGCTTATCCGACTTCAAGAAATCGTTAGATAATTCTTCAAAAATCTTCTCCTCCCAAACCACTGGGCCAATTCTTACCAAACTTGGCAGGAATGTTCCTTTAGTGACCCTTTTCAAAACTTGTTCGTGAATTTTTGATTCGTCAAAAATTGTGGGCGTGGCAGGGCGGGGCTTATCGGACTTAGAGAAATCATGTGAAAAATCTTTAAAAATCAATTATCTGGACAATTTGAACCAAACTTGGCAGGAATGACCCTTGAGTGATTGTATTCAATGTATGTTCATGATTTTTTCATTCGTCAAAAAATGTGGGCGTGGCAGGGCGGGGCTTATCCAACTTCGAGAAAATCATTAGATAATTCTTCAAAAAACTTCTCCTCCTTAACCACTGGGCCAATTCTTACCAAACTTGGCAGGAATGTTCCTTGGGTGACTCTTTTCAAAAGTTGTTCGTGAATTTTTGATTCGTCAAAAATTGTGGGCGTGGCAGGGCGGGGCTTATCGGACTTAGAGAAATCATGTGAAAAATCTTTAAAAATCAATTATCTGGACAATTTGAACCAAACTGGGCAGGAATGACCCTTGAGTGATTGTATTCAATGTATGTTCATGATTTTTTCATTCATCAAAAAATGTGGGCATGGCAGGGCGGGGCTTATCCAACTTCAAGAAAATCATTAGATAATTCTTCAAAAATCTTCTCCTCCTTAAACCACTGGGCCAATTCTTACCAAACTTGGCAGGAATATTCCTTGGGTGACTCTTTTTAAAACTTGTTCGTGAATTTTTGATTCGTCAAAAATTGTGGGCGTGGCAGGGCGGGGCTTATCAGATTTAGAGAAATCATGTGAAAAATCTTTAAAAATCAATTATCTGGACAATTTGAAGCAAACTGGGCAGGAATGACCCTTGAGTGATTGTATTCAATGTATGTTCATGATTTTTTCATTCGTCAAAAAATGTGGGCGTGGCAGGGCGGGGCTTATCCAACTTCGAGAAAATCATTAGATAATTCTTCAAAAATCTTCTCCTCCTTAACCACTGGGCCAATTCTTACCAAACTTGGCAGGAATGTTCCTTGGGTGACTCTTTTCAAAACTTGTTCGTAAATTTTCGATTCGTCAAAAATTGTGGGCGTGATAGGGCGGGGCTTATCGGACTTAGAGAAATCATGTGAAAAATCTTTAAAAATCAATTATCAGGCCAATTTGAACCAGACTTGGCAGGAATGACTCTTGAGTGATTGTATTCAATGTATGCTCATGATTTTTTCATTCGTCAAAAAATGTGGGCGTGGCAGGGCGGGGCTTATCCGACTTCAAGAAATCGTTAGATAATTCTTCAAAAATCTTCTCCTCCCAAACCACTGGGCCAATTCTTACCAAACTTGGCAGGAATGTTCCTTTAGTGACCCTTTTCAAAACTTGTTCCTGAATTTTTGATTCGTCAAAAATTGTGGGCGTGGCAGGGCGGGGCTTATCGGACTTAGAGAAATCATGTGAAAAATCTTTAAAAATCAATTATCTGGACAATTTGAAGCAAACTGGGCAGGAATGACCCTTGAGTGATTGTATTCAATGTATGTTCATGATTTTTTCATTCGTCAAAAAATGTGGGCGTGGCAGGGCGGGGCTTATCCAACTTCGAGAAAATCATTAGATAATTCTTCAAAAATCTTCTCCTCCTTAACCACTGGGCCAATTCTTACCAAACTTGGCAAGAATGTTCCTTGGGTGACTCTTTTCAAAACTTGTTCGTAAATTTTCGATTCGTCAAAAATTGTGGGCGTGATAGGGCGGGGCTTATCGGACTTAGAGAAATCATGTGAAAAATCTTTAAAAATCAATTATCAGGCCAATTTGAACCAGACTTGGCAGGAATGACTCTTGAGTGATTGTATTCAATGTATGCTCATGATTTTTTCATTCGTCAAAAAATGTGGGCGTGGCAGGGCGGGGCTTATCCGACTTCAAGAAATCGTTAGATAATTCTTCAAAAATCTTCTCCTCCCAAACCACTGGGCCAATTCTTACCAAACTTGGCAGGAATGTTCCTTTAGTGACCCTTTTCAAAACTTGTTCGTGAATTTTTGATTCGTCAAAAATTGTGGGCGTGGCAGGGCGGGGCTTATCGGACTTAGAGAAATCATGTGAAAAATCTTTAAAAATCAATTATCTGGACAATTTGAAGCAAACTGGGCAGGAATGACCCTTGAGTGATTGTATTCAATGTATGTTCATGATTTTTTCATTCGTCAAAAAATGTGGGCGTGGCAGGGCGGGGCTTATCCAACTTTGAGAAAATCATTAGATAATTCTTCAAAAATCTTCTCCTCCTTAACCACTGGGCCAATTCTTACCAAACTTGGCAGGAATATTCCTTGGGTGACTCTTTTCAAAACTTGTTCGTGAATTTTTGATTCATCAAAAATTGTGGGCGTGGCAGGGCGGGGCTTTTCGGACTTGGAGAAATCATGTGAAAAATCTTTAAAAATCAATTATCTGGCCAATTTGAACCAAACTTGGCACTTATGTCCCTTGAGTGATTGTATTCAATGTATGTTCACGAATTTTTGATTCGTCAAAAAAATGTGGGCGTGGCAGGGCGGGGTTTAGCCAACTTCGAGAAAATCGTTAGATAATTCTTCAAAAAACTTCTCCTCCTTAACAACTGGGCCAATTCTTACCAAACTTGGCAGGAATGTTCCTTGGGTGACTCTTTTCAAAACTTGTTCGTGAATTTTTGATTTGTCAAAAATTGTGGGCGTGGCAGGGCGAGGCTTTTCGGACTTAGAGAAATCATGTGAAAAATCTTTATAAATCAATTATTTGACCATTTTGAACTTAACTTGGCACTAATGTCCCTTGAGTGATTGTATTCAATGTATGTTCATGAATTTTTGATTCGCCAAAAAATGTGGGCGTGGCAGGACGGGGCTTAGCCGACTTCGAGAAATCTTTAGATAATTCTTCAAAAATCATCTCCTCCTTAACCACTGGGCCAATTCTTACCGAACTTGGCAGGAATGTTCCTTGGGTGACTCTTTTCAAAATGTGTTAGTGAATTTTGATTTGCAAAAAATGTGGTAATGGCAGGGCAGGGCTTATCAGACTTAACGAAATCATGAGAAAATTCTGTAAAAAAGCAATTTGAACCAAATCTTACAGGAATGTTTCTTGATTGACTGTCTTCAATACATGGTTGTGAATTTTTGGTTTATTGAAAAATATGGGCATGGCAGGGCAAGCTTGGGGATTGTTAAATGAGTTATGTCCTTTTGTTGAAAATTGGTATTTTTTGCAACATTTACATGTGTTGTTTGGTCTGTGGATTTTTTTTAGCTCTATTTCCCAATTAATCATGCAGCTCGCAGTTCAAATGAAATAAACTTCTCAAAATGCACAAAAACTGCGCTTTTGGGGGGTATGATCACTTTCAGTGATATTCTAGTTCTTTCACCTGGAATGGAAAATTTAGGTACATTGAAATGACTGACACTAAGTTGTATTTGTATATCAATACAATGAATACATATTCAATACGTATCCGAATACAGAAAATGCTGTATCACAATATATTGCAATACGGTTTTGGCAGGCAATACTCACCCCTAATAGAGACGATTTACATGAGTAACCACAACATAAAAAATGGATAACAACATCAAAAGTATAGTTGTGATTGCATTATTGATGGTTCTAATGCTATTTGCTGTACATTGTACTTGGGTGACTTCAAGAAGAAGAAGAAGTCACTTGTTACAAAAAAGACAAAAAAGATGAAATTTCATTCATTAAACATTTTTTTCTGCAACATCCTTGAATTTGGACAAGTCCAAGATTTGGTTAAAGTACAAATGAATTCTACCCTGTAAACCAATTGATTACACAGTTGCTTTTCAACAAAAACCTAGTAACTGCAGCTTTGAACAAGCTGCAGTTACAAGGTTTTCATTGAAAAGCGACAAACATGTTCAAAACTTGACATATATTTTATCTTTACAGGAGTAGAACTATATTAGATGACTTTAGAGAAGCTTATTTCTGGTTACGACAGAATACGGACGACAAAGCTCGTGTAATGTCATGGTGGGATTATGGGTATCAAATAGCTGGTATGGGGAACAAAACAACGCTAGTAGATAATAATACATGGAATAATAGTCATATAGCTCTGGTGAGTAGTGATTTCATTAGCACAGCAATAGTGTTGTTGACGACATCTGAGATGATTACTTACGGAAAAACTGTCACCTTTTCTATATCTTATGAACTATATGAGATAAGCGTCTATAAATTTTATACACATGGAACCCTTTACCAAAAATTTTCATTAGTGTGCATGCCTGCATCCAGATTACTTTTCCAGGTTATATCTCCTAAATTGTGTATGCTAACAACTTCAAACTTCATACTGTTATATATCACTTTGAGGAGAAGTGCCATTTGAAAGAACCGTAACTCTTATATTGAGGCGTTTGTCTTTCACAAGTATATCTCATTTACACGCAGGTTGGGAAAGCCATGTCCTCCAACGAGACTGCTGCCTATGACATCATGCGAGCACTAGATGTGAATTATGTTTTGGTTATATTCGGCGGTGTCATAGGATATTCAGGAGACGATATCAACAAATTTTTGTGGATGGTCAGAATTGCTGAAGGGGAACATCCCAAGGATATTAGGGTATGTATACATGCATATTAAGGTATGCAACCCATCATTCGCACTAAAGAGCCAGAGGCGAAATTTGAAAAGTGCCAGTAATTCCTAAACTGTGTTACATTTCTATTCCGAATACAATACAAACATAAGCATTTTGAACAGTTTAGAATTATGAAATAATAACAGGTTTAGAGGTCTTTATTTGCCAAATAAAACCCGATGTGCGACAGACTACATGTGTAGGTAAAAACCGAGGCGCTCCGCGCCGAGGTATTTGCCCAAACATGTAGTTCAGAGCACAGAGGTTTTTATTTGGCAAATAAAGACCTCTAAACCTATTATTATCTCCATTATAACACTCTGAATAACAAAACGCACATTCTAAATGTGTTATTTTTGTGGAAATTCTGTCATGATCTAGTTTTCGACGTAGGAAACGCATTGGCGTTTAAGTGACGTCACTAATGATGTCATTTGACGTTACCTTGAAGCCATGTGACGTTTTGACGCATACACAAAGCTTAATTACTTAGAGTCTTTATTGGTCAAATAAAACCCGATGCAGTTCTTCTTTCGCTATATATGGATATTATGGAAACGTGTTATAATTTTGAATTAATGCATACTTATGAAAATATTTAACAAAAAAGTTCAAGATTACCTCCCTTGCATATGAATATAGAGTAAAGTGTTTGTAATTTGGCGCATTCTGGTATGGCTAGAATGTGGTGTTTTTAATGATGGGCTTTATACCTTAATAATGCCGTTTGAACATTTTCTTTAAAATGTTTCTATTCTTCCACGGGAGGGAGAGACTTAAGTCAGGCAAGTTAGAACTCTTTTTTTTTATATCATAGACACATAATTATTGCTAGCTCAGTCGGCAATGTCAGAGTCTGTCAATCCAGGGGTTGTTAGTTTTACCCCCGCAAACGAAGTTTGGAGGGGGTATACTGGAATCAGCCTGTCGGTCCAGTGGTTGGATGGTTGGTTGGATGGTTGGTTGGTTGGTCTGTCTCCAAAACTTTGTCCGGACAACTCCTCCTACACTTATTGACCGATTTAGTTCATACTTGGCACAAGTGTTCATTGTGACATGTAGATGTGCAAGACCCAAATTTAAGGAAATTGGACCAATACTTTTTGAGTTATGACCCCTGATTTGACCCAAAAACGCTTGTCCGGACAACTCCTCCTACAGTTACTCTCCGATTTGCTTCATACTTGGCACAGGTGTGCATTAACTTCTGTAGATGTGCAAGACAACATTTCACGAAAATCGAACCATTACTTTTTAGCTCACCTGAGCACGAAGTGCTCAAGGTGAGCTATTGTGGTCGCTTTTTGTCCGTCGTCCGTCCGTCTGTCCATCCGTCCGTTCACAATTTCTTTAAACATCTTCTCCTCCTATATCATTGGGCCAATTTTTACCAAACTTGACAGGAATGTTCCTTCAGTGTCCCTTCTCAAAACTTGTTCGCAGATTTTTGATTCGTCAAAAAATGTGGGCGTGGCAGGGCGGGGCTTAGAAATCCAATGAAAATTCTTTAAAAATCAACCATTGGGCCAATTTGAACCAAATTTGCCTGGAATGTTCCTGAGGTGACTCTTTCCAAAATTTATTCACAAATTTTAAGATTTGTCAAAAAATGTGGGTGGGGCATACCAGACTTTGAGAAATCCAAAGAAAATTCTTTTAAATTCAACCAGGTATAATATTGTTAGTGGGAGTCAAAACCTCGTAACTACAGCTCGACAAAGCTGGAATTACCAGGTTTTAATCCCCCACTGGGGATATGTCTAATCCCCATAAAATAAACAAAGACCGGGAATGTTTATTTAAGACTGGCCAGAATGGGGAACTGCAGGTAAAAAGGGGTAAAAACATTCTATTTGTTATTTAAGCCATCCTTTGTTGATAGTACTCATTTAAATAGTTTAGATTAGATCATTCAAATGGATACCCACATCACAGGGTTTGATAAACATTGAAAGATATTTTACAATTTGGAAAGCCCTTAACCTCTCCTATTTGAATCTCTAGTACAGCATCTAGATATGTACTGTAGTTTAATCCTTTCCTGAAAATGCCTGGTTTGACATCCCTAAATAATTAGAAAATGCTTGGGAAAATATTGTGCCAAATGAAGAAAAGGCTGATAATCAGTAATTTTCTCCCTTTGTCTCAATATTTTATCTGCTATATTTTGCATTAATCCTTTCTTTATCCATATTAATTTTATGTTCTTTTTGAAATTGGAACAGTCTATTCCTTTTCAGTTTGGGAAGGGATTAAGCAGGTTTTGGCTCACTTATTGAAAATGTTGGGAAAATGTTATTGCAAAAGAAGAAAATGCTGATAGCCTATATTTGCATCTTTTGCTTCATCATTTTCTGTCCACTTTTGTACATGAATGCAGTCTTACTCAGCATTCTGTTTTGTTAATTACAGCAGTTTTTAATTCTACTGCTCTGATGTTATGCTGTTAGGAAAAGATTTTACCAAAATCAAATTGTAACTGTTCAATGAATAGTTCCCCTATGTTGTGGGTTGACTTGGTTCCATATAAAGATGATAAATAGGGCAGTGTTTGACAATCTTTTCTCAAATTATAAGACCTGAATATTTGAAGATTTTGTGAAGTTTAATGTCTAAAGACTAGAAATTATCCCTATGCTTTAGCTTTTGATTGTAACAGAAAGTCCTTAGTTATATGCCTTTTCAATTGACAAAATTACCATTTTTGGAAAGCAAATTTGCAAAATTTGCTTTTCATTGCAGTCGTGATTCTCTGCACTTTTACATTCTCTGCATACCACACAACATCTCCCGGTCCTCCTCACTATAAATAGTTCTATCAAAAGCAAAGATCAATGACAAGAACAACCCTTCGAATATTCAATACTGAATTCTATAGTTGTACATAAGATATTCAATTGTGTGACCGATGATAAAACATTCAATTAAACATGTGTTAAAAGAGGAGAAACGATCACGTAGTAATTTGCTTTCATTACGGTTCAATAGCCAGTCCAATATCTTTCGTTGAAAATGGGTCAGTCAAGTTTACTGAACTATGAAATATGCGACCCACTTCAAGCGCTAAAAATAGGAACTAGGACACGTCTATTTTTAGAATCTTTCTATGCCCAATTTCTTACACGTTTTGATGTCCGAAACTAAACAATGATTTTCGATAAGCCATGCATTTAATCGCGTTCACAATAATTGACTGATCAACTAAGTGGGTATTTTAAGGTTAATGACATAGACATCTTGTCTAATATGCCTTGCTAGTATTCGCGTGTAGCTAGGCATTTCAAAGCGAAAGTAGAAATCTGGGAAACCAGAATATGTGATGATATCCTCAAAATGCATAGAAATCAGACTAGCAATCCTTTCACCACTTGGTTTAAAAAACGGTGTTAACTTTTTAATCTATAGATATAGATCTCGATGAATAGGCATACATAGAATCAAATCAATTTACATTGTTGGTATGTTAACCATTTCCCAAATAGAAACATTTCAGATTGGTCAAAATAAAAAAAAGCCGTAGCAGACGACAAAATTGGTATATACCTAGATAAAATTAGAATTATTTGTAGATAATACCAAAGACAATATCGAGGTTAAAGTAGAAAATTCTGATTATCAGCAGTTTCTTCTTTCATCCCAATATTCCCCCGAACATTTTCTTTACGGGCTGTCAAACCCGGTCTTATTTGGGAAAGGGATAAAGTAGTTACGGATCACATGTTTTAGCAAGTAAGACATGTAGTTTTCAGAGATCAAATGCATTCTAATTAGGGTATAGACTCCTTTCATTTATGTTTTAGTCCGTACCCGCAGAACACTTCCGGTAATCCGAGACTTCTCTGATGAAAATTCGCTCGATGATACTTGGATGTCGCTATTTACAACGGAACGCTGTCCCAGTCAAACACAAAAGAAAATTCCGACACAGCGACATAACTTGTGTCGGAATTTTCTTTTGTTTTTGAATTGGACAGCGCTCTGATGTAAATAGCGACATCCAAAAATCGAAAAGCGAATTTTCATCAGAGAAGACTCTGATTAACTTCCGGAGGCAAACAATGGGTTTATGGGAAATTAACATTGTATACATGTGAATTGTTACTAAAAATAGTAACAAATCGACATTTTCAAAACGAGGCTCCCAAAAAATGCGGAGAAATCGATGACGACGCACGTGCATTCAATATACAGCGATTAAGCGCACGTGCATTCAATATACAGTGATAAAGAGAAGTTTTAAGTGGAACAAAAACTATGAAATTGAATGAATTCGTTGATAGCCGGATAGCCGGTTATTTTATTTGATTTACAGTCAACCGTTCCCAGTTTAAAAAATTCGCCTTTTGCCTGTAAGGACGACTTCCGGAGGCTGTTGTGTGTGTGTGTGTGTGTGTGTGTGGGGGGGGGGTCTTAGTGGAAACTTGTCCATTGTACCGAATTTTGCAAAAGTTCACGTCATACATCAAATAGATTTATGAACCGTGACCTGTCGCACTAGTCTATTATACAAGAAAACCTACTTCAGAACATGACATTGGGTATAGGAGAACATATAGAGTGCTAGAATGCCTTATAGTCGTTTTCGGCTGGGAGAATTCGGCCCCCGGATAGGAGGCTCTGCTCTCCCAGTCCCTGTTTGGAGAGGACCCAAGACCACATGCCTTCCAATTTCTTGCTTTCTACATCATTTCCTTAAAACATTTTATTAAAAATTAGTGCCCGAAATGAATTAAAACAGCACTATGTTTTCGGCAATTGGATTTTCCATAGAAACTTTATAGAACCTACCATAGTATACTGAACAAAAGTTAAAACTTTACACATACATTGCTTGTCATATTTCTTCTAAATTCAACAAGTAAAGAAATCAAATGAATGTGCTTCGCATCGTTCATTGACTTGGTTGTGCCAAACACTAAACGTTTTGTTGATCTTAATTATGGGGATGAAAAACGGACCCTTTAAGTGTGACAGGGGTCCGTTTTTCAGGTGTGCAATTTATGAATATCAAACATTTTAAATTCCCTATTTGTTTATGTCAAAGGGGGGTAATTCACAAAATTGACAGAATAGACCTTTATTTTAGAGCTTGCTACAAGTGGTAAGAGAGATGTTTTGTGGGTTTTTTGGCAACCCGGATATGACCAATTCCGTAAAAATAATGAATCGTTTATCGCGCGTATGTGGCATCAGATGAAATTAGCTGTAAATGCATTAAGGGCCGTAACTCTGACATTAAAGGAGACACGGCATTGAAACTTCGACAAAACGATTGCCGAATGCCATGGAAATATTGTAAAAATAAAATCAGGCTTTTAGTTCGATACTTTTTCAGAAACAAGAAATCTTGCAGCGTAAAGTTTTCTCTTTTGTTCAGTATATTGTGCTGATATGGAACAGACATTATCCTTTCATAATTTGTATTTTGTAACTTTCTAAAGAATCAAATTCAATTGATTACTTTTATCCAACTCCGTGTAATTCATGTTGCTAACAACTAGAAAGGCCTTTAGACATAACCAGCAAATTTGCTTTCCAACAGTACTTTCAGTACTTTGATTGCTCATGTCGCCTATGTTCAGGTGAGCGATATAGGACCATCATGGTCCTCTTGTTGAGTTATGGCCCCTGATTTGACCCAAAAATGCTTGTCTGGACAATTCCTCCTACAGTTACTGAGTTATGGCCCCTGATTGGACCAAATTTCAAGAAAATGGGATTGACAATTTCTAAGTATGTCTCCTGATTCAACAAAAACGCTTGTCCGAACAAAGGTGGTGGCGGGGGTAGTTTTATCACCTTCAGCGATAGATTTCTAGTTCAAACATGGCTCGAAAAATATCCATTTTTGACATTTGAATCATCTATATTAGAGAGCAGCTGAAACCTCAAGTTGGATATTGTGGTAGTTCTGGTGAGAGAAATACCAGGAATCCACATTTAGGTGTTCCATTTGCTGCCCTATGAATAATGACCATAACAGTGAAAGGCTTTGAATTCCAATCAGTCAAATGATAAATCAATTAATCATTGAACACAAATTCCATCTTTATCAATACCCATTTCCTTGTTTGAAGCATCTTTGAAATAGAAACAGTCTAAATTTCTAACATTTTTGAAAGGTTTCAACAATGGCTATTCAGATTGTCTGTAACCAATGTTTGTTAGCTCACCTGAGCACAAAGTGCTCAAGGTGAGCTATTGTGGTCACTTTTTGTCCGTCGTCCGTCCGTCCGTCCATCTGTACGTCCATTCACAATTTCTTTTAACATCTTCTCCTCTTATACCATTGGGCCAATTTTTACCAAACTTGGCAGGAATGTTCCTTGAGTGACCCTTCTCAAAACTTGTTCGCGGGTTTTTGATTCGTTAAAAAATGTGGCCGTGTCAGGGAGAAAGGGGCTTGTTAGACTTAGAGAAATCATAAGAAAATTCTTTAAAAATCAACCATTGGGCCAATTTGAACCAGACCTTGCAGGAATGTGCTTTGAGTCATTCTTTTCAAAATTTGTTCACAATTTTTTTCATTTGTAAAAAAATGTGGCCGTGGCAGGGAGAAAGGGGCTTATTAGACTTAGAGAAATCATAAGAAAATTCTTTAAAAATCAACCATTGGAACAATTTGAATCAGACCTTGCAGGAATGTGCCTTGAGTCATTCTTTTCAAAATTTGTTCACAATTTTTTTCATTTGTCCAAAATTGTGGCTGTGGCAGGGAAAAAGGGGCTTATCAGACTTGGAGATATCATAAGAAAATTCTTTGAAAATAAACAAATGGGCCAATTTGAACCATACTTGGCAGGAATGTACCTTAAGTCATTCTTTTCAAAATTTGTTCACAAATTTTTACATTAAAAAAAATGTGGCCGTGGCAGGGAGAAAGGGGCTTATCAGACTTGGAGAAATCATAAGAAAATTCTTTGAAAATCAACCATTGGGCCAATTTGAACCAGACCTTGCAGGAATGTGCCTTGAGTCATTCTTTTCAAAGTTTGTCCACATTTTTTTTCATTTGTAAAAAATTGTGGCCTTGGCAGGGAGAAAGGGGCTTATCAGACTTGGAGAATTCATAAGAAGATTCTTTAAAAATCAACAAATGGGCCAATTTGAAGCAGACTTTGCAGGAATGTTCTTTGAGTCTCTCTTTTCAAAATTTGTTCACAATTTTTTTCATTTGTAAAAAATTGTGACAGTGGCAGGGAGAAAGGGGCTTATTAGACTTAGAGAAATCATAAGAAAATTCTTTAAAAATCAACCATTGTGCCCAATTGAAGCAGACTTTGCTGGAAGGTTCCTTGAGTGACCTTTCTCAAAACTTGTTAGTGGATTTTTGATTCGTCAAAAAATGTGGCCGTGGTAGCAAGGAAGGGGCTTATCGGACTTAAAGAAATCATAAGAAAATTCTTTAAAAATCAACCATTGTGCCCAATTGAACCAGACTTTACTGGAATGTTCCTTGAGTTACTCTTTTCAAAATGTGTTCACAAATTTTTCCATTGGTCAAAAAATGTGGGCATGGCAGGGAGGAAGGGCTTATCAGACTTAGAGAAATCATAAGAAAATTCTTTAAAAATCAACCATTGGGCCAATTTTCTATTTCCCTTATCTGTTGCTTTCAGGCTGGCCCCATGTTTATCTTATGTAAACAAATAAGGGATTAGCCTTAGCTTATCAGATTGTAATCTTTCACTATTTTCTATCAATCACAGACAAAATCTTGTTAATTGAGCCTATCATAAATGATCAATCTCTAACAGATCAGTATGCTTTGAAAATTAGCCCTATGTTGTATATTGCGAAATCAGGAAATATTTGTTGAAAATAAACTAACTCAACAATTGTGCTAATTCATACCCAACCTTACAGGATCGATAGGAACAAAATTATTACTTAATTGTTTCCAAACAGAAAGTCCTTATAAGTTTCATGCCTTTGAATTTGACAAAATTGCCATTATCACTCTTGTCATCTTCATTCAGGTGAGCGATTTAGGACCATCATGGTCCTCTTGTTTTACTCAATTGTTGTGTCTGTCTGTAACTAATGTTTATTTACATTTCAGGAATCCGATTACTTTACACCACAAGGAGAATTTAGAGTTGATTCGTCCGGGTCACAAACATTACTCAATTGTCTCATGTACAAATTATCATATTATAGATTTGGCGAGTTACAGGTGAGATATTAAAGTGACATTTCACATTTATTTTTCATGAATTTCACTTTTATTTTACCTGAAAGAGCAGATTTTCTTATGAAAATTCTGAAAACTTCAAGCCAAAATATTGAACCGTTTACGAGAAATATATAATTTTGTGCTAAAATAAACAAATTGTTGTGGACAACAGTTCAGATTTATATGGAATTTGTCATGTCTGTCTCAACCTTTAAAGACATATTTTTCGCTTAAAGATAACAACTTAAAAAAATTAATAGCATTTCTATGCATTAGAATAACAAATCTTTGCATCAAGACATACTTTTAAAAAGTGAAATGGGAATGTTATGTCCCTTTAACATATGTCATGCTAAATAAATCCTTTCCTAAACTTAAAGACCTGCTTTTGATGTCCCTAGTAGAAATAGTGTAGGTTAGTATTTGGAGAAAAGAAGAAATCTTCTTTTCCCTCAATATTTTCTAGGTCATAACTTTCACATTTTGTTCTTCGACATCAATTATTTTGCTGACATTGACCCTTTCCCAAACAGCAAAATTTTAGGGTGGTCCACTTCAAAAACTGCCACAAATGACAAAATGGATATTATTGAAGGAAGGATTTGTGTAAAATATGGCATAGAAGATAATGAGTCAAAAGGAGAAACTGCTGGTTATCAGCAGTTTCTTTTTTTGTTTCATTGTTTTCCCAAGCCTTTTCTGTTAGGGACGTCAAAACCAGTTGTTGTTTGGGAAAGGGTTAACTGCTTTAAAATTGGAACAAGCCTACAAATATGCTGTTTGGGAAGAGGTTTTAAAATCCCTTGCAAAATTGTTGTCAACTGAATAGTACCATTAGAGCTGAAAGTACTGTGATTGGCCCACTTTTAACCCTTTCCCAAACAAGACCTGGTTTTGACGTCCCTAATAGAAAAGACTTGGGAAAACATTGAAACAAAAGAAGAAACTGCTGATAACCAGCAGTTTCTCCTTTTGTCTCAATATTTTCCGTGCCATATTTTACACAAATCCAATCTTTAATAACATCCATTTTGTCATTTATGGCAGTTTGTGAAGTGGATCACCCTAAAATTTTGCCGTTTGGTGAAGGATTAATTATATCTGTGAAAGACTACGACAGTGTCGGGCATTTATTACAAACTAGTAGGATTTGACTTAATGTATATTAGACTAATCTTTATCTATCATGTCTTTCAAAAGTGGAATATTCTAGAGTTACAACTATTTAGTACCTTTTTAGCGAGCCGGGACTTTATGTCCGGGGAACTAATGTCACAGCCCTAGTGTCGGCGTCCCGTCCCGTTTTCACTTGAACTAGACATCCCTGGCGGTCTGGACGCGCTCCACAGGCCTGATTGTTTGTCTTGTTGAATGCAATTTCAAAGGTTCAGGCTGCGCAAACAAGCAAATGCATGACCAAGCTGAAAATTACAAGCAAGTATGATCGTATGGTCAGTAAGATACTGTGAAAGTTCTGTATTGATTAATTATGCCCCCTTTCGAAGAAAATGGGGGTATATTGTTTTGCAAGTGTCGGTCGGTCGGAAGGTCGGTCGGTCGGTCGGTCGGTCGGTCGGTCCGTAGACCAAACCTTGTCCGGAGCATAACTCGAAAAGTATTAAAGGTAGAGTCATGAAACTTCATAGGTGGATAGATCTCATTATGGAGAGGTGCAGTGCACAAGAACTGTAACTCTGCCGATCAAATTTTTTGAGTTATTGCCCTTTGTTGATTTTATAACTTGATTCTTGTCCGGAGCATAACTCAAAAAGTATGAAAGGTACAATCATGAAACTTTACAGGTGGATAGATCTCATTATGGAGAGGTGCAGTGCACAAGAACCGTAACTCTGCTGATCAAATTTTTTGAGTTATTGCCCTTTGTTGATTTTATAACTTGATTCTTGTCCGGAGCATAACTCAAAAACTATGTTAGGTAGAATCATGAAACTTTACAGGTGGATAGATCTCATTATGGAGAGGTGCAGTGCACAAAAACCGTAACTCTGCAGATCATATTTTTTGGGTTATTGCCCTTTGTTGATTTTCAAACTTGATTATTGTCCGGTGCATAACTCAAAAAGTATGTAAGGTAGAATCATGAAACTTTACAGGTGGATAGATCTCATTATGGAGAGGTGCAGTGCACAAGAACCGTAACTCTGCCGATCAAATTTTGTGAGTTATTGCCCTTTGTTGATTTTATAATTTGATTCTTGTCCGGAGCCCAACTCAAAAAATATGTAAGGTAGAATCATGAAACTTTACAGGTGAATAGATTTCATTGTGGAGAGGTGCAGTGCACAAGAACCGTAACTCTGCCAATCAAATTCTTGGAGTTATTGCCCTTTGTTGATTTTTACACTTAATTCTTAACCTTGCCTATATCTCGTGTCCTTTTACACATACAGCCTTGATATCTCACACATTGATACCTCCTATCAACATCGTTCACATTTAACCATGACCTTGGACCTTGTGACCTTGACCTTGGAGTTTGACCTACTTTAAAAAAAATTAAACCTGGCATATATCTCATGACCTTTTACAAATACAGCCTTGATATTTCACACATAGACACATCTTACCAAGACCTTTCACAATTGGCCATGACCTTGGACTTTGTGACCTTGACCTTGGATTTTGACCTACTTTTAAAAAAACTTTAACCTGGCCGATATATCATGTCCATTTACACATACAGCCTTGATATTTGACACATTGAAACCTCCGACTTAGACCTATCACATATGACTATGACCTTGGACCATGTGGCCTTGACCTTGGAGTTTGACCTACTTTTAAAAAAAATAAACTGGGCCTATATCTTATGTGCTATTACACATACAGCCTTTGTATTTCACACATGGACACATCTTACCAAGACCTTTCACATTTGACCATGACCTTGTGACCTTGACCTTGGACTTTGACCTACTTTAAAAAGAACTTTAACCTAGCCGATATATCATGTCCTTTTACACATACAGCCTTGATATTTGACACATGGACACCTACGACCAAGACCTTTCACATTTGACCATGACCTTGGACCTTGTGACCTTGACCTTGGTGTTTGACCTACTTTTCTAATACATTAACCTGGCCTATATTTCATGTCATTTTACATATACAGCCTTGATATTTCACACATGGTCACTTCCAACCAAGATATTTCACTTTGACCATGAGTTGACCTTGGACCTTGACCTTGGAGTTTGACCTACTTTTAGAAATATCTAACCTAGCCTTTATCTTATGTCCTATTACACCTACAGCCTTGATATTTCACACATAGACACCTCCTACCAAGACCTTTCACATTTGACCATGACCTTGAATATTGCAACCTTGACCTTGGAGTTTGACCTACTTTTAAAAAGACTGAAACCAGGCATATATATCATGTCCTTTTACACCTACAGCCTTGATATTTCACACATGGACACCTCCAACCAAGACCTTTCACATTTGACCATGACCTTGACCTTGGCATTTGGCCTACTTTTAAAAACTTTAACCTGGCCTATGTTTCATTTTACTTTTACATATACAGCTTTAATATTTCACACATAGACACCTCCTACCAAGACCTTTCATATTTGACCATGACCCTGGACCTTGTTAACTTGACCTTGGACTTTGACCTACATCAAATGTAGGCCCTTGAGGGGGCATATATGTTTTACAAACATCTCTTGTTAATACTAATGGTTGTAAAAGTGAAAATAAAGCCGAAAATAGCAATTAACTCATGATGTAAAATTCAGATCAAGCGGAAAATTATACCCAGGCAAGATTTTATAATCAGGAACATTCTGTTTTAGTTTTGTCTTGATTGGTCAATATTTGTAGTTGCTACAGTGAAAACAATGTCAAAATAGAGCCGAAAATGGCAATTTTGTCAATTTCAAGGGCACTTAACTCAGGATATAATATTCAGATCAAGCTGAAAATGATACCAAAGCAAGATCTTATGGTCACCAACATTCTGTACAAGTTATGTCTTGATTGGTTAATATTTGTAGTTGCTAGAGGGAAAACAATGTCAAAATAGAGCCGAAAATGGCAATTTTGTCAATTTCAAGGGCACAGAACTCATGATGTTAAATTCAGATTAAGCTGAAAATGAAACCAAAGCAAGATCTTATTGTCACCAACATTCTGTACAAGTTTTGTCTTGATTGGTCAATATTTGTAGTTGCTAGAGTGAAAACAATGTCAAAATAGAGCCGAAAATGGCAATTTTGTCACTTTCAAGGGTACATAACTCATGATTTGAAATTCAGAGCAAGCTGAAAATTATACCAAAGTAAGATCTATTGGTCACCAACATTCTGTACAAGTTTTGTCTTGATTGGTCAATATTTGTAGATTTTAGAGTAAAAATAAAGTCAAAACCAGCTCTTTTTGACATTCAAGGGCAGACAACTCCGGTTATTCTAATTCAATCCAAATTCTTTGAAGGAATCTGAGAGAGGGTCACCCAAGAATCATTCCTGTGAAGTTTGGTTGAAATCCATGCGGTAGTTTCTGAGAAGAAGATTTTTGAAGAAAAAGTTTACGGACGGATGCACACACGGACGCACGCACGACGGACACACCGCCATGACAATAGCCTGCTGGCCTGTCAGCCAGTGGAGCTAAAAACTTTAACCTGGTCTATATCTCAGGCACTATTAGAGATACAGCCTTGATATTTCACACATAGATGGTTCTCGACAAGACCTTTCATTTGGGATCATGACCTTTGACCTAGTGACCTTGACTTTGGAGTTTGACCTACTTTTAAAAAACTTTAACCTGGCCTATATCTCATGAACTATTACAGATAGAGCCTTGATATTTCACGCATGGATACCTCCTGCCAAGACCTTTCATTTGTGACCATGACCTTTGACCTTGTGACCTTGACCTTGGAGTTTGACCTACTTTTAAAAAATTGGCTGATTTTTTGACAAGCCCCTTATAGGCGAGCTACGTTGTCCGCAGACAACTCTTGTTTATGATCACTGAGAACCTCTATAGAAACATTTTGTAGCTGGATTGTCATCTGATTGTCTATTTTTTCTTCAAAATCATGTAATTAACCCATTCCAACATAATGACACTTTTTATGACACCCCCACAATACAAGGCTTTAGAAAACATTGAGGAAAATGAAGAAATTGCTTGTGACAAGCAATTTCTTCATTTCTCGCAATGTTGTCCAAAGCTTTTGTCTAATGGGCGTCAAAAGGGGCCGCTGTCTTGTAATGGGTTGAATTTACAAAAAGTTATCAATTACGAATAGACAAAATGCATATTTTTCCACTGTAGCTGGACTTCAGAACTCCTGCTGGTTACGATCGTACTCGAGGTGTAGAGATAGGCAAGAAGAAATTTGACTTGACCCATTTGGAGGAGGCGTATACGTCAGAGCATTGGCTAGTCAGGATCTATAAAGTGAAGGACTTGAGTAACAGAGAGAAGAATAAACCAATTAAGCCAATTAAGAAATCCAGTAAAAAATCCAAGAAGAAGGTAAGTGTGATTAGTTAACCCTTTCCCAATCAAGACCAGGTTTTGATGTGTCAAATGAAAAATGCTTGGGAAAACATTGAGTCAAAAGAAGAAATTGCTGATAATCAGCAATTTCTCCTTTTGTCTCAATATTTTCTGTGCTAAACTGGGCACAAATCCTATCTTTATTACCAATGAGTTTGTCTTCTACAGAAACTTGACTACCCCAGAATTTTGATGTTTGGAAGGGTTTAAAAACACTGTGTTCTTCCCTGCTTAATAAGCTTTAGTGGCAGACACCTACGCCTTGAAGAAGCATAGCAAAAAGCGCATAAATGCTTACAAGTGTTAAAAAACTTGAAAATGTTCACCATACTGAATTATTTTGAGGCATTTCATGTCAAAAGTTGATAAATAAAATATTTTGGAAAATGAGGAAATGCTGTCAGTCTAATGAAAACAATGCTTGAAGTAGGATCATTACTTGTGCAGAATGCCAAGGATAATTCTGTTGCACTATATATAATCATTTGCATAAAATGATATGACTTGTTGTGTCATTTTAAGTCAGACACTTAAGTTTCATATGACAATTTCCGGAAAAAAGGATAAGGATTTTTGGCAGCCTTATTGACTTGCCGTTGTTGTTGTAGATCACTGGTGCCTTGTGAGAACCACAAATACATGTGTTGATGAACTCCATGTGAACAGTATTCTAAATTGTGATTTTTTTGTGAAAAAAATGAAGATTGAATAAAAAAAAAATGTTTTCATGTATGTACGCATACAGTATATAAATATGGTAGTTCGCCTCTTTTTTATGCCCCCGTATCAAAAGATATACTATCTATCAAAAAAAGACTATAAATTGTAAAATCCCATTCATAGAAAATTGCTGTCTGCAACATATTTTAATTTGAACCAGTCTAAAATTTTGCTGTCTGGTAATGGGTTAAGAAAATGAAAAATCTTTTTTTATGCCATTGTATCAAAAGATCCGGGGCATGTTACATGTGTCTGTCTGTCCGTCTGTCTGTCTGTCTGTCCGAAAACTTAACATTGGCCTTTACTCTAAAGGTATTGGACATACAAAGCTCAAATTTTGTATGTAACTTTCATTCAATGATATCTATATGTTCCATGCAATATGACCTTCCTCAAGGTCATCTGTTAACCCTTATCAACCCTTTACAAAAAAACTTAACATTCTAGCAAAATGGCCATTTCGGGAGCATTCGTGTTTCACAAACACATCTTTTTTTCTTTCTTTTTTTCAGGGAAACAAGAAAAAGATAGGATCCATTAAAAACAGACCAAAGGTGATAAAAGGAAAGAAACCCAAATCAAAGAAGTTATAGTTTATATATAATTGTTGTCATTATTGCTGTTGGTAATGTACATGGGGGGATTGAAAGATGGAGAGAGGGAATGAAAAAAAGAATGGAGGAAAGAAAGAAAAAGGGATTGGTTGATGATTGATTATTGCAAAAGAAATATACAGTCAACACTCGTTATGTCGACATCGGATAAGTCAAATTTTTGCTTAAGTCGAAGTTCAAATCTGGTCCCGTCCTCAGCTATTGACCTAATTTCTTCAAAACAAAATAATTTCGAACTGACTATAGACATTGAAATATAGTAGGAAAAGGATAGAAATTGCTGGACATGAGCAATTTCTTTCCTTTTCCTACTATATTTTAATAATATTAGTACTTGATAAGTTTCAAAAACAGTCAAATATCAAATATCTCGAAGCCGAACAAAATCGGATGAGTCGAACTCCGGATATGTCGAGTTATTTTGACGGCCCCTCCGACTTCGACACAACGAGTGTCGACTGTAGCATTTTTTATCAGAGGGACTGATAAGAGGAGGTAAAGACAAGTGATTTTCAACCCAAACCCTATGTTGTGGGTACACATTAAATGGTCTTGAAGAGACAGTTCCAATGAGTACCCACAACATAGGGTTTGATTGAGAATTGATTCTATTGTTGGTTTTAAAAAGCTGTTACCCCCTCTTACCTCTAACTCTGAAGGAAAGAAAGAAGGCAAAAGGGATTGGTAGATGATTGTTGCATATTCAATATTGGTGGTAACTATAACCGGACGGCAAAGATTTTACAATTCCTTAAAAAATATAGCATCATTTGTGTTTGAAAGCCATAATTACAGATTACTCAAGCTGTAGTTACAATACTTTCGAACATAGCCATAGAAAGTGAAGAACCTAGTAGGTTTCAAATTTTGTTTGTTCATGCATCTGTCTGTTCACCTATCAAGGATTTCACTCAGAACAACAGATAAGAAGAGGTGAAAACATTCTAAATGTTTTATTTCAAATCCAAACCCTATGTTGTGGGTACTCTTTCTAATGGTCTCGATGAGACGATTCAAATTAGTACCCATAACATTGGATTTGATTAACATTTAGTGAAATATTACATTTTGAAAAGCCATCACTCCCTCGTATCTGTAGCTCTGATTGTCAGATTAATCATCTAGGTTTTCCTTCCTTGCTCAAACATCTATAAGTGCTCATATGTTGACGGCTTTATCATGCTGATAAAAAGTCATGCAAGCAGTTTAAATTCAAGTCAGTCTGTGCATTTGTGCAGACTGATCTTGTTCTATGCTGCCTGTTTAAACCTTTCCCAAACAACAACATTTTCGGGTTAACCAAATCGAGAGCTGTTGCAGACAACAGATTGATTGTTACTGAAAATTGAAAATCTAGAACTCATGGAATAGAAATCCTACAGGGAAAAGGAGAAAATGCTGTTCATTAGCATTTTCTTCTTATCCTTTAAGGGTTTCTAAGCAAATATTCTGTAGGGAATTCAAAACCAGGTCTTGTCTTCGAAGGGTTAAGCCTTTCCTAAACAAAACCTGGCCCCAGTTTCTTGAAAAAACTTAAGTACGTTCTCAGACTAAAATTTGAGCACCTTGCTCAAATCGCACAAACATCCACGTGAACTTCAATCGAATACCCTTCAATATTGGAGAGTATTCCTTTGAAGTTGAGCGTGTTCTCATGAGTATGTACTTAAGTTTTTAGCTCCACTGGCCGAAGGCCAGCGGGCTATTGTCATGGCGTTGTGTCCGTCGTGCGTCCGTCCGTCCGTCCGTTAACTTTTTCTTTAAACATCTTCTCCTCTTATACCAGTGGGTCAATTATGACCAAACTTGGCAGGAATGTTCCTTGGGTGACCCTTTTCAAAACTTGTTCGCGAATTTTTGATTCATCAAAAGATGTGGGCGTGGCAGGGCGGGGCTTATCAGACTTAGAGAAATCATAAGAAAATTCTTTAAAAATCAACCATTGGGCCAATTTGAACCAAACCTGGCAGGAATGTGCCTTGAGTCATTCTTTTCAAAATTTGTTCACAAATTTTTACATTTGTCAAAAAATGTGGCCGTGGCAGGGAGAAAGGGGCTTATCAGACTTAAAGAAATCATAAGAAAATTCTTTAAAAATCAACCATTGGGCCAATTTGAACCAAACCTGGCAGGAATGTGCCTTGAGTCATTCTTTTCAAAATTTGTTCACAAATTTTTACATTTGTCAAAAAATGTGGCCGTGGCAGGGAGAAAGGGGCTTATCAGACTTAAAGAAATCATAAGAAAATTCTTTAAAAATCAACCATTGGGCCAATTTGAACCAAACCTGGCAGGAATGTGCCTTGAGTCATTCTTTTCAAAATTTGTTCGCAAGTTTTTACATTTGTCAAAAAATGTGGCCGTGGCAGGGAGAAAGAGGCTTATCAGACTTAAAGAAAGCATAAGAAAATTCTTTAAAAATCAACCATTGGGCCAATTGGAGTCAAACCTGGCAGGAATGTGCCTTGAGTCATTCTTTTCAAAATTTGTTCACAAATTTCTACATTTGTCAAAAAAATGTGGCCGTGGCGGGGAGAAAGGGGCTTATCAGACTTAAAGAAATCATAAGATAATTCTTTAAAAATCAACCATTGGGCCAATTTGAACCAAACCTGGCAGGAATGTGCCTTGAGTCATTCTTTTCAAAATTTGTTCACAAATTTTTACATTTGTCAAAAAATGTGGCCGTGGCAGGGAGAAAGAGGCTTATCAGACTTAAAGAAAGCATAATAAAATTCTTTAAAAATCAACCATTGGGCCAATTTGAGTCAAACCTGGCAGGAATGTGCCTTGAGTCATTCTTTTCAAAACTTGTTCATAAATTTTTACATTTGTCAAAAAATGTGGCCGTGGCGGGGAGAAAGGGGCTTATCAGACTAAAAGAAATCATAAGATAATTCTTTAAAAATCAACCATTGGGCCAATTTGAACCAGACTTTGCAGGAATGTTCTTTGAGTCTCTCTTTTCAAAATTTGTTCACAATTTTTTACATTTGTCAAAAAATGTGGCTGTGGCAGGGAGGAAGGGGCTTATCAGACTTAAAGAAATCATAAGAAAAATTCTTAAAAAATCAACCAGTGTGCCAAATTGAACCAAACTTTGCAGGAATGTGCCTCTAGTCGTTCTTTTTAAAATTTGTTCACAAATTTTTATATTTGTCAAAAAATGTGGCCGTGGCAGGGAGAAAGGGGCTTATCAGACTTAAAGAAATCATAAGAAAATTCTTTAAAAATCAACCATTGGGCCAATTTGAACCAGACTTTGCAAGAATGTTCTTTGAGTCTCTCTTCAAAATTTATTCACAAATATCAAGATGTGGCTGCCGCTGTGTAAGGCTTACAAGAAATCATGGGATAATTCTTCCACTTTAACCAGTGGAGCGATTCAGGCCCTCCTGGGCCTCTTGTTTCGATAAACCAGGGCCTGGTCTTGATGTCTGGTTATCAGCAGTTTCTTCTTTTGGCTCAATGTTTTCTCTAGCCTGTACTATTAGGGACGTCCAAACCAGGTGTTGTTAGGGAAAGGGTTAAGTTTGGATTGGGGTTGGATCAGCATTATAAAGTTTTTAAGACTTTGTTTGATTGACAAAGTTAGATGACTAGTCATTTGAAAAACTAGTAATCATTGAGAAAATTATTACGGATCACAAATTTATTACTGTATTACTCATGATTGGTAATAAGAATAGATGAAAGAGATCTTATACCCCATTCTATCAAATATAATGGTATCACAAAATTGCAGTGATAGGGAACAATTTTATCCAGTTAACTTTGACATAATTTCGGACAAACAATAGTATTTTTGTAGGTGTTGTTATAAAATATCATAACTACGGCTTGATTCAATCTGTAGTTATGAGGTTTTATAACAGTGCTGATGGTTTATGAATACATAACTGTAAACCAAGTCTATTTTTAGCAGAAAAATCATTGCCATCGAAAATGGTATTTGGAAAAATAGTAACTGAATACATAGATACAATATTTTAGGATAGAGGAAAAGAGAAAACACATGGGATTTTAATATTTGCTTCTATTCTTTATGTGATCAAATAATTTTGTGATTTCTCAACAACAAATCCTTTTATTCACTACCAAAATATCACCTGCCATTAATACCTGAAAGGCGAGTTAGGCAATATAGATAGATATCTAATTTTCAACTTCATGTCATTTATAAACTGGAAATTGTTTGCTATAGATTAACTATAGTATCTGCATATAATATATAAAATTATTTAGACAGGATCTGGTAAAAGGGCCTAATTGGCATTTAACCCTTTCCCAAACAAGACCTAGTTTTGACGTCCCTATTAGAAAAGGCTTGGGAAAACATTCACGGTGGGTAACCCACGTGACTTTTTGAAAGCGTACACACGGAAAAATCGCCCGCTTCAAGGTATGTTTTGTTTAATTTCTCAGCTTATACTCTACGGATTTTGAAGAGATAAAGTGCACGTAACGCGCCTTTTAGAGGGCTATTCCCGGTTCTAACTCACTCTGCCCGAAATCCAGTGGTTTCTTCAAACATTCGAGCCAAAGTTTTTTTTAGTGCAAACCGAACGCGGGAAGCGTTCACATCTATAGTCCTAATTGTCCAGTTTTAGCTTTACCAGCCCATTTACACGAATGAATTGTGTACGCACGTACCGTCTAGTTAATATGTTCTTTAAAAATCCAAGGGTTTTGGTCAGAAAAGCGTTAATTATGATGTGATCATTAAAATAACGAAATGGGAAGCGTACACATCTGATTCAAAATGGTAAGCGTACACACACAATACGCTGAGAAGGGAAGCGTACAATCTGTTGGTTTTTGGGTTGGTCGCATAGTCACTGATTTAGTCACCTATTAACAGACCTTTACACAGCACGGTGGAGATCATGCATCGCGGGGTGGATAAGAACTAAGGCAACACTTGACCTGCTTCAGGTAAGAAATCGTGCAATAAATTGATTTATTTCTGCGTGGATTTTCAAGTGGATTGTTGCAGTTCCTCTGCTGTATGAGTCATAAATGAATACAGCTTAAAATGATCCCAATAGATCAGAAAAGACGACACAAGGGTCAGGACAAGACGACACAAGGGTCAGGACATACGTCTGCTCGGTCTGGATCGAATTTGGGAAAAGTACCAGACGTTTTCAATTAAGTAACACACCAGAGGAAAGAGATCAGTAATGTGGGGTACATGCAAAAATCCGTTCACAAATTGACGCAGAATTAAGAAAGTTATTGCACAATTTCTGGCCTGAAGCGGTGCTATTTTGGCTGCAGTGTTACCATTTTTCTCTCTAGCCGGTTGGGATTTTTTTTGATAAAGTAAAATAACTTTACAAATATGTCATACATTTGAGTAAAGAGGTCAGTGAGGCGGTGCATATGCATTAATCCGCTTGAAATTTGACGTAGAAATAAGAAAGTTATTGCACCCACAATTTCTTACCCGAAGCTGGGGTAATTCAAGCCGTGGTTACGAGATTTTATATCGACACCGATGGTTTATCAAAATATAACGGCAAACCCAGTCTATTTTTTCCAGTATATTTTTCGTAGCTCAAATTCATACACCCAAATACACTTCCAATTTGTTACTAAAAATAGTAACACTTTTTGATGCCAGATCGAGGCTCTGACCCAAATGAGAGTAAAGCATCCAACGTGCAATGGAAATGAACGGAGGAAAGAAGAAGTTTAAGAGGAATCACACACCGTTTAGTGATGATTCCTCTGTGAATCTCGACGGGATATCATTGACTGACTTCCATTTATGGCCTTTATCGGCTTTTAAGTCATTTTTGACCCTCCAAAAAGTAGTATCCTCGGATCTTTTGAGGACCTAGCCGCAAGGTTAAACTGTCATATTCACGTAAACCCCCCTTCCCCAACAAAAAAATAGTACGAAACATGCCATTTTCAGTGTGAAGATGATTACATCAGTACCGAAAGGTTTAAGAAGAAAGATAATTCATTATGGTAGATCAATTTGATAATAAAAACATAGCTGTTAAAGCCCACTTCCCAAACGACAAATTATTTAGACTTTTCAAGTTTGACATCGGCTTAACCCTTTCCTAAACGGCACCTGATTCAATTTGGAAGCTCTTGCAGATAACAGAATGGGTATCATGAAAGTAGGGGTCTTTAGTGCAAGGGCGGATCTAGAGTGGGGGTCGGGATGTCCGCACTCCCCTGCCCTCCTGGAATCAGCCGAAAATTGAATGTTGACTATATAATTAAAGCGTCAATACAGGCCTAACGTTATATATAATTTAACACATTTAAGTCATCATTTGGGCGTGGACCCCCCCGCCCTGGCAATTGGGCTTGGACCCCCATGAAAAATATAGTAATATAGTAACAAAAACCTTGAGGCAAAAGGAGAAAATGCTGATTAAAAGTATTTCATTATTTTGCCCCTTGAAATGATTTTTGAAACAATCTCTGTAAGACAGTCAAAGACGGATCTAAAAGGGGGTCGGACCCCGCCTTGAATAGGTCGAAAATCGAATTTTGACTACACAGCGTTAGTATGGTATCTAACATTACAAAATTCACAAATCTAAAGCCATCTTATAGGCTAGACCCCACCCCCCACCCCTTGAAAAAAATCCTGGATCTGCCCTTGAAAGTCAAAACGTTAACATTTCTTGTTTGGTAAAAGTTTAAAACATTTTTCTTTTCATTTCTTTTTTTAATTTAACTCCTCTCAACAATATTTCAGCAATAAGTTAATTTATAATTGTCCACGCTCCGCGGCTGGGAATCCATCCTGTGACCTGTCCATTATTGGCTCTAATCTAGAGCACAAACACATGCAAAATATTACCGCTCACACTTGGACAGTACTAAGGAGCTTACTTGCTCCTGCAAAATTCTTTTTATATGGTTTTCAAAAGCAGTAGCTCATCCTGAACTTGCTTGGTGGTAATGGGCGATGGAGACAGGGTACGAATGATTACAAGCCAAAAAATCTCTTTTTTTCAATCAAAGTTGCAAAAATATTCCTGTAACTGAAATCTCTAAATTAACGCAAATGACTGTATAAAATATTCTTAATACTTAGGCAGAATAAATGAAAAATGCTCGCGCGAAAATAACGACTCGCACAATGAATTATATAGTAAAAAGACCACGTGACCTTTTGTTTGCTCTCTTCATGCGCAGGTCACGGTTAAAAATTTGGAACTGTATCAGGGTGTATTGCTATTGATCACAACGAAATAATATTGATGAAAATAGCAAAATCATATTTATAACTGATATAGTCCAACAACATTAACCTGGGAAATCTGCATTTGTAATGACCAAAATTCGGCAATGTTTTGTTTTAAGGAATGAATGCAATTTTTTTCATGCTGGTATGAAAAAGAAAATCTAATCACACTGTATGAATCCACGAAGCGGTTCATACAAAAGTGTGATTACTTTTTCTTTTTCATACCCGCATGAACTCCGTAAATAAAATTTCATTCATTTCTTATAACTTGATAGTCTAAGACTAAAAAATAATGCGGCGTAATTTAATGTTTGACAGGGAAAGTAGTTCTGGCATTTTTGTTCATGGAGGTACAATAGTCCCAGCCGAAAATGACAGTGACGTAGGCTGATGTTTACTGCTGCAAAACCAATCAATTCGTCTGATTTGCACCGTTACAAATACGAACAGAGTTGATTGGTTGTCAAGTAGTAAACATTAGCCCACGTCACTGTCATTTTCGGCTTGGACTATTGTATAGTCTGTCGGTTATAACAATATACTTGTATACAAACACTAAAAAACAAATACATAGTTTTAACATTTTCCAAACCATTTATTATGAGCTATACGAGCGAATTAATGTCCTAATTCTTTTATTCCCAAAAGAGGAAGTGTTTGTGTAGGGCCATTTATCAACAACAAGACGTGAAGTGTTTGTATACAAGTTTACAGTTATATAATAGATTCACAATTAAACGAGAATAGATACGGTTGTCTTGCTTTAATTTTACGTAGGTAAAGGTAGTAGTTCTACCTAAAAATAAACCATAACAACCGTAAAATTTTCTCGTTTAACTTTAAACGTATTATAGCCGATGAGTTATATGACAATTTTTCTCAACCAATCGGAACTCCCGGATTTTAATGAAATAAATAAATTATATGACCCTCAACTAACGGAATCTGTACACGTAAATTAAATTGTTCCGTGCTAATTTTCACTAAGATTTATTTATGTTTTCATATTATAATTGAAATGGTAGAATTTCTACCGTAGTCTTTTGTTATTTAACTTTTGTTCTTAATTAGGCTTCTCAATAAATAATCCACTCGGGCTATCGCCCTCATAGATTATTAATTGTACCGTTGTACACAGAACTGTTGTTGAGTGATGATAGATCACGGTAGAAATTCGACCATTTCTTAAGCATGCACACCCTGAGGCTTAACTTCTTTTGGACTAAATAAACAATGTTTCGAATGAGATATAATCTTAGCTGTTGAGCGGGACGTAAAAATCCATTCAATCCAATTTCTTAAAGTGACATTTCACATTCATTTCAGTTTCTAAAAGTATGTCTTGTTGCAAAGATTGTTTATTCTAATGCGTAGAAATGCTATCAGTTTTTCGAAGTTGTTATTTATAAGCGAAAAATACGCCTTTAAAGTTGAGCCACAAATGGCAAATTCTATATAATTCTGAACTGTTGTCCACAGCAATATGTTTAGTTTTAGCACAATATATATTTCTCGTATTACTAAACGGTTCAATATTTTGGCATGGACTTTTCAGAATTTTCATTTGAAAAGATGCTCTTTCAGATAGAATAAAAGTAAAATTTATGTAAAAATAATTGTGAAATGTCACTATAAACTGAAGCTGTTATACGCCATAAATGTAGCCATTATCAATAAATTATGGTTTTATTTTAGTTATATTTGATTAGAAATATTACCCAGCACTTGAAAAAGGGAAACACATCGGTGTGTACGCTTCCCTTCTCAGCGTATTGTGTGTGTACGCTTACCATTTTGAATCAGATGTGTACGCTTCCCATTTCGTTATTTTAATGATCACATCATAATTAACGCTTTTCTGACCAAAACCCTTGGATTTTTAAAGAATGTATTGACTAGACGGTACGTGCGTACACAATTCATTCGTGTAAATGGGCTGGTAAAGCTAAAACTTGACAATTAGGACTATAAATGTGAACGCTTCCCGCGTTCGGTTTGCACTTAAAAAAACTTTGGCTCGAATGTTTGAAGAAACCACTGGATTTCGGGCAGAGTGAGTTAGAGCCGGGCATAGCCCTCTAAAAGGCGCGTTACGTGCACTTTATCTCTTCAAAATCCGTAGGGTATAAGCTGAGAAATTAAACAAAACATACATTGAAGCGGGCAATTTTTCCGTGTGTACGCTTCCAAAAAGTCACGTGGGTTACCCACCGTGACATTGAAACAAAAGAAGAAACTGCTGATAATCAGCAGTTTCTCCTTTTGTCTCAATATTTTCTATGCCATATTTCACACAAATTGTATCTTTAATAACTTCCATTTTGTCATTTGTGGCATTTTTGAAGTGGATCACACTAAAATTGTGTCGTTTGGGAAAGGGTTGATACTAACATAGGTCAAGATCAGCCTACGCCTAATTGAGGTCTAATCAGGACCAAAACTCTGATCTATTTACTTAGGCACAGGCTGATGTTCAAGTGTGGTAGTCTTTTCCTTTAGGTTCCTTTTTGGAGATCCATGTGCAATTTGAACCATTGATTTGAAATTGTTAGGCAAAGTAATTTATTTTGTACTCAGTTTTAGTTCAAAGAACTTTTTTCTCTAAATACAGAGAATTTTCTATCAACTTGTTTACATTTTAGATTCTCCTATCCTTTCATATTTGTTTAAAACTTGTTTGATATTTGTTTATATAGCACTAAGCAATTGTAGTTATCTTTCTTATTTATACACAGTCTTATAAACACTATATTAAATAATTATTTGGAAATGTGTGCTAACATACTAAGGTATTTCAACGCTACTTTATTTATAACATGGTCTGTCTTTGGATCTTGAAGTTTTAAGAATAAATTCAAATATCTTTTAGACACAGATTCATCTTGACCTTTTCCCAAACAGTACCTTGTTGGAAAAGATTGAGACAAAAAGAAAATGATGATGAACACCATCTTCTCATTTTGTCTCAATATTTTCTGTGTGGCATTGTTAAAATGTTTGCAATAGTTTTCAAATTGAAACAATCCAAAGTTTGCTGTTTAGGAACTGGTTAATGATTAAGATGTTATAAGATACTTGAATGTGCTTGAAGTTTTAACGATTATCTTTTTGACCAGGATCACGATTTTGATTTTGCTAGGATTACCTAAATGTAATAAAAACATAGCTAGAAATAATACAAAGGCAGGTTTAACCTCAAAGAGGTTTGCAGACTACATGGTTTACATAATTTGTTTCATTTGAAAGAATATGCCAAGTCTATTGAATGATAAGAGAACATTGTTGGTAAACAACATTGCTTCTGTTGGAACAATTCTCAAAAAAAAGAAGAATTAAGCCATATTAATGTTGCCTGATTTTCTGGCAAGCTTTGAAAATTGTTGCCTGGCAAAAGGTTAACAGTTTTCAATTTGTTTTATATATAATTCTTTACACTTTTCGTGAAATCCTTAATTCTCATTCTAAATTATGTACAACAGTAGGCAAATAATCAAACACAGGATAAAAGAGATACTCATTTTACTTGTCCATTTCCCACCTAATGATAATTCTGAGCTACAGATAAGAGGGGATATTGACATTTCGAAATGCTATAGTTCATTAATTTATCATCAAACCCTATGTTGTGGGTACCCATTGGAATCGTCTCATCAAGACGATTCCAATGAGTACCCACAACATAGGATTTGGATTAGAAATGAAAAAAAATCGAATTTCATTACGTCCTCTTATCAGTTGCGTTTGATATTTTAGAGGTGTCCAAATTCAAAGGAGTTTGAGGCAAAAATAGGAAAATGCTTGTTTTCCGCCAATGCTTTCAAAAGTATTTTTATATTAGCGATGTCAAACCTAGGGTTGTTCTAGAAAATTTAGGACTTTATTCTCTACAGTGCTAAGATTGTATGATATTTTAAAGGGTTTATCCAACATATTGTATCAAATGTTTGTTGGAAAATGAGTTGTAAATGGTCGTTGAATTGTAGATAGATAGATTTCATTCCAAAGGACGATGTATATTTGGTTGTTTAAAGTATGTTTTCAGAGCAACAGATAAGAGGGGGTAAATGAATTCTTGAATTGTTATTCCAAATCCAAACCATTATGTGGATAATCATTGTAATCGTTTCACGGAGACTTTTTCAATGAATACCGACAATATAGGGTTTAAAAAAAGATTGATGCAGTTATTCTTTTTGAAAATTCAATATCCACTCTTATCTGTGGCTTGGTGTTTTACACCTATCTCAAGTTCCTGAATTAAGCAGTGGACGATTTCAAATGTGGGTGACTTGAAAAGATGTAAATTCAGGATATTGTCTGCGGCCAGTTTTATGACGTCACTCAATACGATTATGTGACGTCATGGTTAACTGGGATAGGGTAAAGGTCATGTTGTCATAAATTATGAAAAGAAATAAAATTGATTTTGAATATTTTATATGGTTGTCATTTTGTAATTGTCACCCCTTTCCACTTTTATCTTGAATTAGAAACTCATTGTCCACGATGGATAATCACGTGATACAATATTTTCAGAAAATCTTCAATAATTTTGTAAATACTGGACCGATTTGAATTCGGTTTGAAGCAGAGAAAGTGGACAGGCGTCACGCATTAGATGGACAAAGTTGATTTTTGAAAAAATAACTGATAAAAAGTAATTGAAGATAAACCAAAATTTTGGTTTATCTTCAAAAATTTTTTTTATCAGTTGATTTTTCAAAAATCCAACACATCCAGCTTATTCCTGGCATTTTCCCACCTTCTCTGCTTCAAACTCAAACTTCAAATTGGTCAAGTATTAAAGTGTGTGTATTGGGGTTTTACGCCATTTTCAACTTCTATGGTCATATCGCGGCGGCGTCAAGTTTTAAAAAAAGATATTGAAGAGTAACGGAAATTCTAAGTCACATGATTATACACCGTGTTGTCGCCGAGTCCTGTAACGCCCAAGTCTTCAGTGCAAGGATCTTGAGTCCGAAATTCAAGTTAAGCCAATGTCCTTTCTGACATTTGACAGAAGTACTTTGTCCCTCACCAATGCTTGTGAATCAAGTAAGATGAGCACCCGGTGGCTCGGATTAGATGTTGTGTTTGTCCCAGAGCGAGGAATACAAAGAATGCATAGTTAGGTCACAAATCCTCTCAAATTTAAAGGAAAATGGTGGACACTACCATGGCTACGTTAACCCTCTCCCAAACATGTAACGTTTAGACTGTTGTAATTCAAAGGCTGTTTCAGAGGAATGTTTGGATTTGTGTATGAGATAGCATAGAAAATATTGAGACAAAAGAAGAAAAAGCAGATTATCAGCATTTTCTTTTGTCTCAATGTCTTCCCACGACTTCTCTATTAGGTCTTGTTTGGGAAGGGGTTAGACTGCCACTCATACAGGTTCAACAGCAATATGATCAAAGTTGCCATAACGAATGTCCATGGTGTGTTCTTGTGCATGGCATTATTAAAATTCAGATAACATTTGGCATTCTTGAATAATCTGCCCTTGAATTGGAATACGGCCAATTTTACTGTCAAGCCCCTCTCGAGCGTAGGCCCTATCTGCGCAACTCTGCCAAGCTCTTGTTTTTACTGAGAATCCTTCTCTGACGTACATACGCCTCTCTACGAAGCTGTTGTTTCATCTACAAATGGGTCTGATTGTTTAACCCTTTTCTAAACTGCAAAGAATTTGGAGTTCAGATTTGGAAGCTGCTACAGACAACAAAATGGAAATTGATAAGGATAGGTTTACAACACAACGCAGAAAATATTGAGGCAAAAGGAGAAACTGCTGACTATCAGCATTTTCTTCTTTTGCCTCAATGTTTTCCCAATCCTTTCCTAATAGGAACGTAAAAACCCGGTCCTGTTTGGGAAAGGGTTAAACATTCGTTAGTGTTAACCAAATGGTTAAGTGCCTGTTTTGTTTTTTTTTTTTTTTTTTTTTTTTTTTTTTTTTTTTTTTTTTTTTTTATAAAGAAAATCAGAAAATTCAACCAAAACGGATACTTAACCAGAATCCATTTGGCTCACGCTAACGGCGTTTAATGTTCTGTCTAAAACGATTTTAAAATTTACATTCAATTTTGTAAGTACATTTTTAAGGTCACCTGACGAAAGGTCATGATGACCTATTGCGACCGTGTTTCATCCGTCGTCTTGCGTTGTCCGTTAAGTTTAACATTTCCGACTTCTTAAGAACCATTGGTCGTATTTGAACCAAAATTGGCAGGAAGCATCCCCACGGAAAGGCGCCTCAGATTTGTACTAATCATGGAATTATCTCCCATTAGGGTCCCATAAGGGATTCATTTGGTATTTGTAGTCGTTAGGGCATGGACTATAAAGTTCACACAAGAGAAACAAAATATATCAGGAAGTGGCCATGCTGGCTAGAGTGGGTGAGCGGAGTGGGTGTGTAGCATCATTTGTTAACTTTTTACATCTTCAGCTTCTTGAAAACCTTTGAACGGATTTCAACTTAACTTGGCAGGATGCATCCTGGGAATTCCCTTCAGATTTGTAAAAGACATGAAGTTGTTGGGGTTTTTTTTTTTTCTATTCTTTTTTATTCCTTCTTTCAATATACTTGCGGGGAATATGGTATGATTATTCTTTATATGTCGTCAATCGCACGCTATTCTGCGATTTTTACATTTTTCACTATATTCTCTCAAAATTATCAATATACTTTAATTATGTACATAAATAGAAGTCAATCTTAGGAAATTATACTATTTCCCATCAATTTCAGCATGTTATAGGTGATCTAATTTCATATGAAGAAAACAATAACTTACATTAACTCATAAAAATGCTTACATTTTCACGCAACGCGTAACGAAATTCAAATATAATTAAGACATAAAATGCAATAAAATTGCTAATCTTCGGTCGATTTTCAAAATTCTTTCAACGTCGGAATCCTTATATCGAGCGTAAATATGACATTTGCATGAGGGACATCAGAAATGTTATTTGCGTCAAAACAAGGTAAACAACGGCAGCATGTACCAATGTAACGTTTTTTCATCATAGGTCGGCTACAGTATGTAAAAAATAATTTTAGTATATTTTCCGCTACGTCCCTTCGATGATTTTCATTTCATATAAAAGTACATTGTTTCAACAAAAAGGAATGATAAAATTATATTTGAAAGGTTGAATATTTATGTTTGAAACAAAAACGTAGAAAAATTACAAATTTTCTACCCTGCTCGAAAATTATGTTTATCTAAATGGGGTTCATCTCTTAAACTTTCCTGTTTAAATCGACACACAAAAATCAGTGCATGCTATTACTACTGACAAAAAGTACAAATAATAAGCTTTAAAACAGTATATAATAGAATATGATTAATCTAAAAATCTAATAAATTCAATTATAATTTTAAAATTACATTTTTTCTACCCGACGTGCAACGTCGTTGTAGCGTTATATCATAGACGTGCGCTGTTTTGTGTGTAATTTGAATTACTGCAATACCAAAATTGTTCATACAATTCGTGGGTTTTACATAAAAAAACTAAGGATAAAGTTGTTGTTCTGTAAGGAAAGAGATTGATTTTCTTATCTATCATTACATGTACAATGTTCTTTAAATTTTCAAATACACATCGATAAAAATTTGATCTGGATAAAGGATATATTGCCAAAATTGGTGCAAGCGATAAAATGTTGGTTATAAGTATTTCTCTTTTTGCTTAAATGTTTTCCTAAATTAAATTTTGATAAAATCATACAATGAAAGGTATCTTTCAAGCAATGAACATTTTTCTGAAAGCTGAATTGTTAAACAAAACAAATGTTGATAAATTGGATTTATTGACACACTGAAAAAAATATCGCGTCAAAATGAGAAATTTCTTGTTATCAAAAATTCCCTGTTCTCACAAATCTTTCCTATAAGAAATTTTCATTAGTGTCCAGATTTTAAAATTATCGGACATTGGGCTGTTTTAACAGGCATAAACAAATTATGCGTAAACATATTTTGATAACAGAACGTCAAGCACCGACATAACGTTGGATAACGTTGGTGAAAGTGACGTTACGTCGACTTGCGGAATAGCGTGCTATTGACGATGTAGATTCGGGTTTTTCTGCTCTTTGTATTCATGTGACCGATAAGGCCGCCTGGGCCTCTTGTGTTTAATCCATTACTGCACAATGATGCCTTTAGACTCCCTAAGAAGGAATGGCTTGTGAAAACATTGTGAAAAAATGAAGAAACTGCTTGTGACTTGCAATTTCTTCATTTTCCACAATGTTTTTTTAACCAAAATGGAATGATATCTTGAATTTTCATCAACTTGTAATTGTCGTCTGCAACATCTTTGAAATTGGAACAGCACAATATTGTGTCGTCTGGTGATGGGTTAAATTTGAATAACATTTTTACAGGCATCGCATATTTCATTCGGGCCAGTCTATATATTAATCAGAGTGAAGAGTTATATTTAAAGCAGTGTGAAAATAGAACGATATCCATTATCTACCAAACTTTTAATTAAAGAAAGGAAATTAATTTCTGGTTAAATATACTAGATTTATGCATGTGCAAAACCAAAGACATTCATTCCTTCGTAGGCAATAGCTTCTTTTTCTCTGCAGAAATTTAGAAAGATATCGTCAGTGTTGTTGTAAAACCTCCCTCCACACTACAGCTTGATTTTCCGACGATAACCCTTTGCCTCAATACTTCTTATATGAACAGCATAAACAGCATAAATGGACTCTTCCAATTTTAAAGTTGGCAAATTTGACTGGATGGATTGTGAAAAAGGTAGAATTTAGGTACCATATAACTGAAAAAATATTGGTACAAAGGAACAAAATGTTGATTGCCAGCATTTTCTTCTTTCGTCTCAATGTTTCCCCAAGCCTTTTCTTACAGGGACATCAAAACCCGGTCTTGTTTGGGAAAGGGTCCAGGAAGATGTGAAATACTGCTCTTTGTCCACTTTATTTTGTATTGGGTACGTCATTGTTTTAGATAATAATTAAAATTTCCTTTTCTTATTTACTTCGACATTTCTTTACATCAAAGATTTTCTGATATTCAAAGCGACCACGACCTTTTTCTAATAAGTAGGATAGGGTAGGCAGTTTGAAAAACAACGAACGTCGTCAAAACATTTTTAGAAAATTCATTTTCCTTCAAAGAATATTCATAAGAACGAAAATACTCACTCCTGAATATAGAAATAATGGTTTTGTCACGACATAAACCCATTTCCACACAATGATTCTTTTTTACTCCTCACAAGATTATAGCTTTGGAAAACATCGTGGAAAATTACGAATTTGCTTGTGACAAGCAATTTCTTCATTTTTCACAATGTTTTCTACCCTTCTAGACAGAAATATGTAAAAAAATTCATTAACATGAAATTGTCGTCTACAACATCTTTCAATTTGGACCAGACTAAAATTTTGCCGTCTGGTAATGGGTTAAACATCTTTCTGGTCAGACTATGAAAACTGTACTGGCCGAGTATATCTCACAACTTCTGGATTTGACATTTCTAGTAGGAAAGTGTTTAGGAAAATTTGAGACAAAAGAAGAAATTGGTAAGGTAATCACCAGCATTTTCCCGTTGTCCTTACATATAATCAAGTACAAACCTCTATTTTGGACTAAAGTACTCTGATCTACGTGTTTTATAGAATAAATCTAAATACAGTGAACTTGTCTGTTCCGGATCACTATAACGAGAAGTAAAAGGTTGCGCCAAAGTGCTGATTTTTGTTCGTCGATTCGCTGTTTTCGGATCAAGTGCATTATTGTTATACCATGTTTAATTATTTAGTTGGAGAGTTTTGAATAATTTTATCGTCATTGGCCGACATAGAAGACTTAAGTACAACGTGAATTAAGGTGTATTTACGATATTTTGCAGTACGAACGAAATAAATGGTCATAAATGTACATGTAATTTAATTTAGTATGAAAATCTTTGGGTGATCATTTATGTATTCACTTTCTGGTACAATAACAAACTTCTAATCAATCTAATAAACACACGGCAACGATAGAATGCCACAAGAGTCAGAAAAAGCACAGGTTATCGTGTTTTATCACTTTCCTTTATTTTGAGACGGTCGCTATTTGATAGACTTCGAACAGCTGATCCGGAACTGGCGAGTAAGAGTTTAACCCACTACCAAAAGACAAAACTTTAGGGCGGTCCAATTTGAAAGGTGTTGCAGATGACAAATTCAAGTTAATGAAAATTTAATATTTTTTTTCCATTTTGGGTTAGAAAACATTGCGGGAAATGGAGAAATTGCTTGTGACAAGCAATTTCTTCATTTTCCACAATGTTTTCCCGAGCCTTTTCTCGGCGTCATTATGTGGTAATGGGATAAAGGTCGTTCTCAACAGTCTTTACAAAAATACATCGTATACTGATGAAATAAAATAAAAAGTTGATTGTTCAACTCTACACACACCCTTTTCGTGATCCAAGTCAGAATTTTAATCAAACATCCACCGACTGGCTCTCAACTTAGCATTAAATCTTATAGGCGAGTTGACTGTATGTTATTGAAAACATTTGCACTTTTACGTATACTGCCCATTTGTAAGCGACGTGACGTATGTAAACGTTTTTGTCATTGATTGATCTGTGCTAGCCTGTCTTGGCGTGCAATCTCCTGTCCAATGAAATTTGAGATTACATCTACACATATTCCTTTCTTTATTAGATTCCTTAGATATGCAAAGACACGTATGATCATCTTTTTCTTGTATTGAATGGTTCCAAGTCTGTTTTTTTCAAGACGCACATGTTATATTGATTCAAATGTGCCATATCCTTTCTTGTAAAAGAACGACAACAAACAATGCGTTGGAATACATTTTGAACAAATTTCTTATTTTTGTTTACTAAAAAAGACCATTTCACATACAAATTATTTCGTCGGTCTTGAGGAAATTGAACCCAAGGACATATTCCATACAGCGCATCCATCTATTATGGCAGGCTCTAAATGACAACCGTTTGTGGGTGGAAGACGGATCGAGGACATACCAAGATGGATTATTGTATACCACGATCGGATGGCTGATGTGTAATTTAAGCTGTCCATGGGGGAGGTCCGTGCCCTTTTTTCTTTATCAAATTAATGTTAGTATTTTCAAAGACAGCATCATTACCTTTGCTCATGTACATTGCCACATGCAACTTCATTGTACATAGGCATTTGTATTGAAGGATTTCAACAACTTAGGCCTACTAAAAGAGTTTATCAAAAGTCGATTTATGTTCTGCAGCATGCAGTCCTGCAAACTCGAGATTTTAAATTTCATGTCTTCAGAAAAATACAAAACGCTCCTCCAAATCTACATGTTTTGTTTTCGAGACTGCAGAGTATTCAATTCTTCAGCTCTTACTTTGAACGTATTTATTTTACATCGATTGGGAAGCAAGTTTCTTCAACTTATTTCAACAATGGGGAGAATCACGTGATTGACAATGGTATTTAACACGAAAAAATGGCGACGAAATGACCGCTTCGGCGAGAAAATTCAAACTTTAGAAAGGTATGTGTTCAATCTACGTTGTTTCCCAGACAAGACACCTACCCTAAAGTACCCGCTATTGTCTAAGGTTTTCACAGATACCCAACGTCCCCCTATCCGTTCGCTGTATTTAGAGAACACTCAAAGAATATTTCCGAAATTGCGAAAATTTTGGATGTGTGTTAAGTACGTCGCATCATATTTACAGCTTTATTTCTACCAAAAGAAGTCTCTGTTCAAATTTTATCTGTCCAGGCCCCTTTTATCGATAATATTTCATTGTAGTCCATTTACAAGGTCCATGTTGTCTTTTTAATGCGTATTTACAACAAAAGTGTTAAACACGCGTACATTGCTGTAGTGTTTGGCACGCCGAATTCTTGTGAGTGTAGTGCAATAGACAATTGAATTATCTTTAATTGGATACCATTATTATAATATCAATATTCAAAATTACGATAGAAATTTCGGTTATTCTCTGTGCACACTTTCTTTTTTGACTCAGCATACATGCAAACTCAATGACCGAACTGAAATGTGATGGCCTCGTTGCCTAGTTTACGGTCAAAACCACTTTCAGAATCTTGAAAGTGTTTACTTAGTTATTCAGAAGAAAATGTTGTACAAGATGACCCTTTATTTGTCCCTGTTGGATGTTACTGTCATGCCAAAACTGGATTTCAAGTGGATTGTTCATAACCTAGATGCCATTTATTGACAAAACTCTTACCCTTTTTAACTGCTTTCAACATATACCTAAACAATTTGCTTCTTTTTTTCAGATGACTCGAAAGAAGTCTCGGTTCTCATTACATAAGCCAACAGTAAGATGAAATACACAGTTTGGAATCAAGACTGCAACGCCTTCAAAATCGGAAACTAAGATAAAAAGTCCTTATAAATGTCCACTGTACCGAGATTCACCTGGTAAATCAACGTTATATAGTGTTTCACAATTAAAGAAACGTTTTAAAAAAGGTCTAGGCAAGAACGCAGTTGATATAAAATTCAGAATCTACTACTGAGAATGTTGAATCCGTGCCTGACTTTGGATTTCTTGATCAAAAGTATGAAAATAACGACTAAACTAAAGTTCTTGAACAGATCAGTGAATTGTTTCCGTTTGTCGTCAGGATAATCTCCATGGAGAAAATACTGGACAGGACATTATTGATTTTTTCAAACAAGTGAAAGACGGAGTTTCCCCAACTGAATAACACTCCATTGATTTTGTTTGCAGACACAGTAAAGTTGTTTGAAAATGACTCGATCATACATATGAGATATCCAAAAGAGACGAAGACCTTCTGGAAACTGAGATATAGACTATTTTGGTGAAAGGTTTATACATTTTATGAGTGGTCCGAAGAGTCAGGGTAATACTGTCATGAACGTTCGTGGGCGAGGTTAGTACTCTCCTTGATCAGCAGATATTTATTTTGCCGTTCCAAATCCGATCATTTAATCCGTATGATGTCACTGGAGAAAGAAAACCAGGTATATATAGAGACATTGTGGCAGTACAGCGTGCCTGACGTTCGACGGGAAAAAAATAAACAGGGGTTGACGGAAGAATTTGGTGATGTGGATCTATTAGATTTCGAAAAGGATATGTCACTGAGCCAAAAAAAGGATAAGTTGCTACAAGACAATGAAAAAGTTGATTAATCTTTCAAAAAAACATTTAAGTGACAGTCTTGATTCTCTTACAGATAATGACAAAGCTAACGTCACGGTTTACTGGATATAATTGAACCATATTCTATCAATATTCATATCATTGTATCGCATGCAATTGATTCATTCTTAAACCGACAGTGTAAAGTACATCAAACCTTACTGAAACAGTATTTTGTCACTCTCAAATGTGCATTTACCCAAGTATGTGCCTGACTTTAACTGTACATTGTTCAGTAATCTCTTAAATGTTCAAAGATTTCAATCCACAGAATATATCTCCGTAAACACAAATAAGTCAACACATTCTACACAGCTATGGTACATTTGCGTGTTCAACATCACACTCACAAGAACTCGGCGTGCCAAACACTACAGCAATGTACGTGTGTTTAACATCTTTTTCGTAAATAAGCTTTACGAAGACAACACAGACCTTGTAAATGGACTAGAACCAACCTTGTTGGTTCAACAGAAACATAACGGAAAAAATGCTGGCTAGAGATAAAGCTCATAAAGAAGGAAATCATGACCACTATAAAATTCTTCGAAACAATGTGACATGTATGATTAAGCAGAACAAGAAAAATTATTTCGATGAAGCTGTACAAAATAATAAAGATTCTAATGTGCTATGGAAAAATCTGAAATGCATAGCAAAAGTAAATCAATCAGATGAATTAATTTTACCAAAAACAATTACAAAATCCGAAACGATTATTCAGGGTAATCTTAACATAATCAATGAATTAAATTCACATTTTGTTAGTGTATCAGATATCGTGACAAAGACATCTTTTTGTGAATCAAATTTCGAATTTCTTAAAAGAATACTAGACAAGAATTTGATTAATGATGAGTTCAATATTCCATTCATTACCACGCTTGAAGTTTACACTTATATAAGCAAACTTGATTCGAATAAAGCTATAGGATTAGACGGGTTGGGTCCAAAAATTATTAAACAATGTGGGGCTACCATAACCCCTTCTATTACATCAATTATTAACAATAGTATTGCTTCAGGTGTGTATCCTGATGCGATGAAACTGGCTCGAGTTATACCAATTTTAAAAAGTGGTGATAAAGATGATCCCTTCAATTATAGACCCATATCAATTTTGCCTACAATATCAAAAATTTTCGAAAGACACATTGCCAACTACTTACATAAATTCTTTAAAGATACAAATATCATCAACCATTCTCAATCTGGCTTTAGGGCAAATCATTCGTGCACTACAGCTCTGGTTAAAATGATAGACGCTTGGTTAAAAGATATTGATGAGGGTAAACTAATCGGAACAGTTTTCTTAGACTTACGTAAAGCCTTTGATCTTGTTGATCACGAAATACTATTACATAAACTTAAGCTGTACCATTTTTCAAACAAAGCACATGGCCTTATGAAGTCATACTTATCACAGAGGAGACAGCTTGTACAGCTTGGCAATTTAAAGTCTAACTCACTTGAAATTAAATCTGGAGTTCCTCAAGGCTCAATTTTAGGTCCGCTTTTATTTCTGATTTATATAAATGATATATCATTTTCATCTTCTGGAGTTGATATTGATTTGTACGCTGATGATTCTACCATGTATAAATCAGGATATGATGTGATCTCAATAGAAAACACTCTTCAAGACAATCTAATTCACGTTCAAAATTGGTGTATTCTCAATAACATGGCTCTACATCCATCTAAAACGACATGCATGTTAATTGGTTCGAGGCATGCACTTACTGACGACAAAAAACTAAGTTTGAATCTAAATGGTAATGCACTGGAAAACGTGAAGGTGCAGAAAGTACTAGGCGTTTACATTGACAACCATTTAAATTGGAAGTTTCATATTGATTCTGTCTGTAAAGCAGTGAATAAGAAAATAGCTCTGTTCAAACATATAACTTTTTATTTAACAGACGAAATGAAAATGCTTTTCTATAACTCATACATACTACCAATAATGGATTATTGTTGTGTAATTTGGGGCAAACCTGAGCACGGTTATGTAAACAAAATATTTGTTTTACAAAAACGTATCGGCAAATTAATTCTTGGTAAGTCTAAAAGATTTCCTACAGAAACGTTATTTAAAGAGCTATATTGGTTGACTTTTCAAAATAGATGCAAGTATCATACTGCGGTCCTTATCCATAAAACAATCGGCAACAATGCGCCAAGTTACATGTCAGACTTAGTACGAGTATCAGTCAATGAAAATTATCATTTACGCTCAGAGACAAAAAACGATCTAATCCTGACTAAAAGACCTCGAACGAATATATACAAAAGTAGCTTTAGTTATTTCAGCGTTAATGTATGGAATTCAATTCCAATCCAAATAAGAAACGAACCAAAGCTGACCAATTTCAAAAGAAAAATCAAACACTATTTAATCGATAACATGCAATAATTTAGATCCTACGAGTATCTGTCAGATAACTGACTATTATTATTGATAATTTTGTGTGATTGTCAATACTGACTTTTGTATGAATGTTGTTTGAAGGCCTTATTGTAAATAAGTTAATCATTATGATATTGTTTATTGTAGTGATGTCTTAATAAGTCACCTTCGTTAAATAAAGATATTATTATTATTATTATTATTATTATTATTATTATTATTATTATTATTATTATTATTATTATTATTATTATTATTATTATTATTATTATTATTATCATAATGAAATGACATCGATAAAAAAGTGTCTGGAAATATACCGTGTGAACAGAGAGTTTCTTGGGTAAGAAATAAGGCTGTAAATATGATGCGACGTGCTCAACACACATACAGAATTTTCGCAATTTTGGAAATATTCTTTGAGTGTTCTCTAAATACAGCGAACGGATAGGGGAAAGTTGGGTATCTGTGAAAACCTTAGACAATAGCGGATACTTTAGGGTAGGTGGCTTGTCTGAGAAACAACGTAGATTGAATACATACCTTTCTAAAGTTTGAATTTTCACGCTGAAGCGGTCATTTCGTCGCCATTTTTTCGTTTAAATACCATTGTCAATCACGTGATTCTCCCCATTGCTCAATCCCTCTCGATTCTGCTTTCTGGAAATACACCAGTGCTCGCGCCGAATGTGATGGCCAATGAGAAGCCAAGAACAAAATCCGCTACCGAGAGTCGAAACCAGAACTTACAACTAGCTTTCTACCCTTTTCTTCACTGTTCTCAATTCTTTTAATTAGAAGTGTTCTGTATTTTGTCCTCTGGAAGCCCTCTCAATCTGATCAAATCTATTTCATCACCGTTTGGAAAAGGAATTATGAAACTAAATGTCCGCCTTATTCGACATACCTTTTTCGTTTGTGGTTGAAAGTGAGTGACGCTATAGCATCCCAATCCTATTTCCGGAGAACTTTTCTGCGGCAAATAACCATTAATTTTATATCACATGAGAATAAAAGATCTATCAGATTGACGTATTTGTCATTTCAAAAGGTGTTTTGTCAAATCGCCCCTCTCTCGCTATGGAAACAAAATTTATATCTGCATGTGTCAATTGTTTCGTTCATGTACATGTAGATCTAAAACGATGTTAAAGGGACCCATGCTATGTTGTCGGACATACAAACTGGTAAAAAATATCATTAGAATTATCACGATTAAATAGAGTTTCCGCCAAATGAACAAATATAGTGCTCCCACGATATTCAGAATCCCACCAAACAATAAAAAATAAATCAATTTAGGCCTATTAATCATATGTTCTAAAGATAAAAATGAAACCATATTGATGATTATCAGTATTTTGATGTAATATTGACGAGACGATTTGCACGTGCGTCTCTACAATAACATGTTTTTATAGATTAAAGGTTTGTTTATAAATATCAAAAGAGCGTGGGACACCTATACTTACCACTTTAAAAAATGGATGTGAAATTAGGACATTGAAGGTAAAATAAGTAAAAATTTTGAAATATGTTTATAATCGAAGTAATCATAGTAAGCTTTAACGATTGATACGAATCAACAAGTTCCCAAACAATACTAGTACCTGGTTTTGACGTCCCTGGTAAGAAAGGTTTGGGAAAAACATTCGATGTAATGCAAATAATGCTTATGATTGGCATTTTCTTCTTTTGTCTCAATATTTTCTGTGTTATACTCTACACAAATCCTATTGTTTAATCAACGTCCATTATGTCGTCTGTAGCGCAGCAACTTTCACATTGGACCACCGTAAATTATTTTTCTTTAGTAATACGGTTAATTAGTCAATCGATATTTAGACTGAATATAAGTGATGTGCCTATTCATTAGTATGTATTGCCAAGAAGACAGCTTTTTCCTTGATAATACAAACATTTTCTGGACGCCCTCATCCCGTCAAAGTCGATTTTCCAAACAACGTTTTATGATTGGTTAACTAGTTCCTTGTTCACGCCCATTAGCCAATTAGCGCCCTCTGTTAACAGAAATTCCACTGAACCCTTTCCCAAACAAGGCTTGGCTTTGGCATCCCTGATAAAATAGGAATCGGAACCAGCATTTTCTTCTTTTGTTTCAATATTTTCAGTGTTGAATTGTACACACATCATAGCTTAAATATTCACCATTTTGGCGCCTGAAGCAGTTATTGCAATTTGGAAACCCTAACATATTGTCGTTTGGGAAAGGGTTAAACTGATCAACGTTGACTGAAATCGGAGATGGTTGTTAGTTACCTAGCTCTATATCGATGTCAGCTTAATAAAAGAGACAGCTTCCATTGAATTTCGGATTCATTTGGTTTGGCAAGAGTTCCCGTCTTCGTGAAAAATAGATCTGAAAACGTTTTTATACTAATCTGTCTATTGGTATTGGTTAATTGAATTAATATTTCTATTTATCAGAATTTCATTTTCCGAGGAAAATATATGAATAAAATAACTTGATTTTGAAATTTTACTTTCATTCAACGATTAAATTTCCATCAACGTTTCGGAGTTTCTCGACAAAGTTCGGAGATTTTAAGGAGAAATGGTGTGCAATATGAGTGAAGTTTTCTTACGATGTTTAGTTGCCGCTGTATTTGTCGCTTTTATATCAGCCATGCCTTATATGGGCATCGACGACTGGGATTCTAAGGTAAGTCCAGTTTTTTAAAGTTTAAAACTGAAAACATTGAGACAAAAGGAAGATGCTGATCACCAGCATTTTCTCATTTTGCCACAATATGCGCAATATGCCTATGATTCCCATGCTACATTATACCAAATCCTATGATAATCAAACTCCATTATGTACTAGTAGTTAATATAATCCTTTGAATGGACTAGTCTGTCATTGGGACAGGGTTAATCCGACGACAAATTATCAGAGCGATTCAGAGCGAATCATTTCTAAAAAGCATGCCGGGTTTTAACCCATTACCACACATTGACACCTTTTGACTCCTTACAAGATAAAGGCTTTAGAAAACATTGTGGAAAATGAAGAAATTGCTTGTAACAAGCAATTTCTTCATTTCCCACAATGTTTTCTATACAAAATGACCAAAAATGTAAAATTTTATTCACTTGAATTTGTCGTCTGCAACATCTTTGAATTTGGACGAGTTTGAAATTTCGTCGTCTGGTAATGGGTTAAAACCCCTGTTTGATATCCCAGGTGATGAATAACAGCGGTGGGAAATCATGTGATATAACAACGGCAACAACAACAATTGCATAAAAACGTGTTAATTATGTCCATACTTGACCGATGCGAATTTGATCTGAAACAGAAAATGTGTGGTAATACCCGAGATTTTTTGAGTACGGTGGATCTTTCTAACAGATAATGGTAAAAAGTTATTGACGACCAAATAAAATTAAATGAGCCAGGATCTGGAAAAACGTCCCTTAAGGCTTTTGAGCCCAACATAGATCCAGATCAGCCTGTGCATACGCACAGTCTGATCAGGACCCATGTTGTTCTCTAATACGATTCTTCGAGACCTGTAGAAACTTAAAGAGAGCAGCATGGATGCATATTGGACTGCATTTGACAACAGGCTGATCTTGAAACTCAATTTTTGAAAATACTATAAGGGACGTTTTTCCAGATCAAGGCTCAAATATTTTGAATAATTACTACGGGGAATCACGCTACACAAAATTTTCAATATTTTCTTAGCATTCTGTTAAAAACGACCGGTTTGAAACAGGTCTGAAGCAGGTGTGATCAGAAAAGCAAAAAAAAAAAAAAAAAAAACAACAAGGAAGTTTCTGTTTTGGGCCGATCATTTAAACAGTAATTATACCCGAATAAAATTTGTTAAGGACAGACCGTTATCTTTTTTATCAGGTGGTGTTTAAAATCAAATCATTGGCTCTGCTTCTAAACCTTTGATCAAATCTGTCTGAATTATTGACAGAACTATCACAAATCGTCGTTGTAAATGCAAAACCTCGCATCTCGTTTTTGGAAAATTTCAAAGGGGAGGGAAAAAGTGTAATAAATTTTCTCAAACTAAAATGTTTACTTGAAATTCGGACATATTGTTCATAAATAATGTGTCATTAATACTGACCAGTAAAAATATCTCAAAACCTGCGAGGATTGTCTAAACTGGGCACACAAGTTTGTACTTTGGACATCGCAAGAATCGACATATGAGGTTTTGCATTTACACCGACGAAATGCTGTGTCACATGATTTCCCGCCGTGATAATGCACCTCTCTCTCTTAACCCTTTCCCAAACGACAAAATTTTAGGGTGATCCAATTTGAAAGCTGCTACAGACGATAAAATTGGTGATAATAAAGTCATCATTTGTGTAAAATATGGCATAGAAAATATTGAGACAAAAGGAGAAACTGCTGGTTATCAGCAGTTTCTTCTTTTGTTTTAATGTATTCCCACGCCTTTTCTATTAGGGACATCAAAACAAGGTCTTGTTTGGGAACGGGTTAAGTCTGGTATGACCTTTTTGAAGTATTTGCATACAACATAGCACAGAAAATATTGAGACAAAATGAGTAAATGCTGGTTATCAGCATTTTCTCCTTTTACCTCAATGTTTCCCAAGACATTTCTTACAAGACACGTATAACCAGGTGTTGTTTGGGAACGGGCAAGGCGAAGTTTTCTTAAGGCAAGACCTCGGTAATGCACTTCCTGTATAATCGCTATACTTTGACTTATTCCGTGACGTTCGTAAGTCAGAGCATTTTTAAAGTACCGTTAGATGCAATATCGCCTGTTTCCGTAACAACGGAAATAATTGAGCGTGCTAAGATTTCCGGGGAATAGTCTAAAGAATTTTTGTGAAATGTTTCTAAATTACATGAAGAATATGCAAAAACCACAACAAAAGTCAAAAATTCAAAATTTGAGAGCAACGAAAATTACCTCCCTTGAAATCGCCTATTCGCACTACATAGATTTCGTTCAATAACTGGTCACATAACCCATTACCCAGGTCTTACCTTAAGTATTTAACTGCTAATTGCTTGTCCATGATTAACTAATCGATTAAGCACGAATGGATGACGCCATTTTATATACGGCCAATGCGCGTGTTTAGGATGGATATCCTTCTCGGTTCCTAAAGGTCGTTGATCTTTCAGAACCGACCGACTCTAGTATGACGTTTATTGATTGCTCGGCAGCTATAGGCCAAATTCAAGATTTTCTATCCATCATAAGATACCGAAACACTTTCTTTTGCGTGTCAGTATACACAACATTGTATTGCAGTAGATGATCTGATATGACTATAGAAACTATAGAAACTATAGAAAGTTTGATTACAGCTGCGAGTTTCAATAAAAATGTGACCCGTCACGCTAAAAGGGATCTTATCCGAATACCCAAAATCCAAATTTTGACAAGTTTGTCAGACCCATCACATGTCAATCAGATCCCGTATGCAAAAAATGAACACACAGTAACATAGGCAAAACATCCTGGATTTAGAAAATTACGTAAAAGTGAAAAGTGTCGGCCCTGGTCTGGCTGCGCGGACTGCGCAGACTGACTAGGGTCGATATTTTTCACACACCCGATAAGGTCCCTTTTAGCGCGACGGGTCACAAATGTCTTCATGGTTTTCCCTTGTAGCTTTCCCAAACAAGGTCTGTTTTGATGTACATTAGATGAAAGGTTTAGGAAATATTGAGGCAAAACCAGCATTTTCTCCTTTTACCTCAATATTTTCATCTACATGGTATAAAAATTCTTTCTTTATCAACATCACTTTTGGTTTCACGGTTAATTGAAGATACGTGAACTGCTGACTGCTTTTGACCATACTATCGCACAGGTCTTCATTTTGTTCAAGTGGCATTTATATGTTTGATAGAGAAAGTTTGAGCGTGTGAGTGAGTGTATTAAAATCCGTTAGTTGAATAGAACAAACAGTAAAAATTCGATTGCACATTGATGATATCTTGGTCGAGAAGAACATAAAGGCGAAAGCTATAATAATAAGGATTAAATCTAAATATATACATATCTTTAAATAAAGAGAATTTTGTGTATTTGCAAACTGGAAGGGTCTTTTCTGGAAAAAGCTCGTGGCCAAATTTGTTCCAGTTTCGACATCGATCTGCATTTACCGTTGAGACAGGCTAGATCAGATCAGCCTGTGGCTATTTAGGCTAAGGCAGTCACGGTTATGGATCGTCCTCCAATCTTACTGCTAAAAGTTATAACTTGATAAATCAAAGTGCTGAGAGCACTGTAATTGGACGTCTCTGATTGATTGAGCGGGATTGTACATGAACGAAAGATATTTTATTCATTCTTCTGTGTTTAATTCTATAAGATCGGTTTCGGACATACGAAATCGGCTTTAATACCAGAAAACCCTTCTCAGGCTTCAAATTGATTTGATTGCCGTTTCAAGACAACTGATTTGTCGCTATGAATAATCACTATTAATTTGATTACCAAATTCAATTAAAGTGACATTTCAGAATTTTTTGTCATAAATTTTACTTTTATTTTTATCTGAAAGAGCATATTTCCTTATGAAAATTCCGAAAATTTCAAGCCAAAATATTGCGCCGTTTACGAGAAATTTATATTTTTGTGTTAAAATTGAACAAATTGTTGTGGACAACAGTTCGGATTTATATGCAATTTATTGATTATGTCTCAACTTTAAATGCGTGTTTCTCGCTTATTGGCAACAACTGAAAAAAACTAATAGTATCTATACTCATTAGAATAACCAATCTTGGCATCAAGACATACTTTAAAAAATTGAAATTGGAATGAAATGTCCCTTTAAGGCCATGCGATTAGCACTTTTGTCTTCTTGTTTCGGTTTACTATGAGTATTGTCGTCAGTTATACTTTTCATTGATTTTATAAAGTACGCTACAAAGCAATTTATTCAAAATGTAAGCCAACGCGCTACATAAATGAAAGCCGCGATAGCTCACTTAGCAGAGCACTCACCTTGTACTCTTTACGCATGTTATATCCGGAAGGCCCTGGGTTCGAATTCTACTCAGACATGGTTCTTTTTAATCATCTTTTTTTATACGCCGCCGGAGGCGGACGTATATTGGCGTCATCTTCTCCGTCTGTCCGTCCGTCCATCCGTCCGTCCATCCGTCCGTCCGTCCATCCGTCCGCCCGTCCATCCGTACGTCCGTCCACTTTTCTTGTCAACGCAACTCCTCCTAAGTTTCTGGCTGGATCTTCTTGAAACTTGGTCAATGTTATCACCTCAATTGGTAGATGTGCACGAAGGAAGGATTTTATGGTTCGTTCATTTTTGCCAGAGTTATGCCCCTTAAAAACTTAGTCTCTGGGGCTTATTGAAATTGCAGCCTTGTCAACGCAACTCCTCCTAAGTTTCTATCTGGATCTTAATGAAACTTGGTCAATATTATCACCTCAATTGGTAGATGTGCATGAAGGAAGGATTTTATGGTTCGTTGATTTTTGCCTGAGTTATGCCCCTTAAAAACTTAGTCTCTGGGGCTGATTGAAATTGCAGCCTTGTCAACACAACTCCTCCTAAGTTTATGGCTAGATCTTAATGAAACTTGGTCAATGTTATCACCTCCATTGGTAGATGTGCATGAAGGAAGAATTTTATGGTTCATTGATTTTTGCCAGAGTTATGCCCCCTTAAAACTTAGTCTCTGGGGCTGATTGAAATTGCAGCCTTGTCAACACAACTTCTTCTAAGATTCTGACTGGATCCTTATGAAACTTGGTGGATGTTATTACCTTAATTGGTAGATGTGCATGAAGTAAGGATTTTATGGTTCATTGATTTTTGCCTGAGTTATGCCCCCTTCAATCTTAGTCTCTAGGGCTTAATGATATTTCAGTCTCGTGAACGCAATTCCTTCCAGGTTTTTGACTGGATATTTATAAAAACCTTTTTGTGAACACAACTTTTTACAGGTTTTTGTGTGAATATTTATAAATCCTTGTCAATGTCATTTTTTTGTCTCAAGTTTTATAAGTGGCGGCGTATATTGTGACCATGGCACTCTTGTTCGACTTCTATCTCCACCATCGTTGGCGAAAAAACGACCGCAGTGATTTAGAATCGATCTTAACACAAATTCAACGAAATAAAGTAATGAAACGCCGATCATTTACATACAATTCCGCTCAATCAATGAGAGGCGTCTAAATATAGTGCTCCAAGCACTTTGATTTTTATTCCTGTTTAGAGGTAAAAAAAGAAAAAAAACATGTAGCAGTTTTCCCTGGTTGTGGTTACAAAACAAATTCAATACATACTTTTCCTGAAACAAAATACCAGATGAATTGGAGCACCTAACCATGGATTCCTCATACAAGTACTACCGCAGCATCCTTACATCTACAGATGTGCATAAAAAGAAGAAATTGGGAACGTGCCGTCGGGAAAATGGCAGTGGAGTACAATAAGCAATTTAAATCTTCATATCATTATCAACGAAAATTTGAGAATAGCAATGTCCCTATCTGTAAACATATTCATACGATCATCCAGGTATCATCTGTTGCAGACCCATTGCTTCATCTTCTTAGCTCAATACACGTAAACGGGTCTCTTAAACGAAATAAATACAGATCGCTGTCACTTAGTCTTACACTAGTAATAATCATTGTTGTCATGATCATCGATCGGTATGTAAATAGGTCATGATACTGTCGAATATCAGTGATACAGATGCTGGAGAAAAAAACTCGTAAGAGCAACTATTTTTCTGAATAGGTGGATTTCACTAGTGTCTCATCTGAGGCTGTTCAGATGGAACCCCGATTTGTCATCGAGTCGAACCCGAGTTGCGAAATGAACTCACTCCCCGATAATCAATTTCAAAACCCTGGTTCCAAAGTACGTCTCGTGGAAACCCCGTTCCTTTAAATATGTCAAAGACTTAAACAACAATGATCAAAGAAAAGGAACCTATCATACACAATACGTGCATTAAATTGGGCAATCATTCTAAAATGTGTGTTTTCAGTAAACACATCAAGAAAAACAAACGTTTTACAGAAGAAATAATCCGAACTGGTTTTGAACCAACGGCGTTCCAAATTTCAAACTGAAAAAAGGTTGCGAGGTTAATCCTTTCCCGTTTGAGCTATCGCTGCTGCTGATGATATAGGGTGTCTGTTTACATTATAACCATAGTGTATGCATGTATCGCTTTCTAAAGATCTTACCCTTTACACAATAAATATTACGAAAGTAAAAAAACTACAAGAAAATGATTAAATCGAAAAAAGATCGTAAAGTTTGTTAAGACGTGGCATGAATTGAATCGGCCAATGAATCTTATAGTATTTGTTAGAGAACACATAGAAAGTAGGAAAAGATACGACAGTTTTCCTGTATGGTCGCAAACTCTATTTTGAATTTTGGTCAACTGGCAATTGAGTCTGAGAAAGGGTTTTTTGGTAATGAAAACCCATTTCGCCTGTCCAAAAGTGGTTATAAGAATTGTACGTCCTTTCGGACGTCCAATTAAAAACAACAACAAGAGAAAGTAATGGATCTTGGTCAGCTGAACGTATATCTAGGTTGATCTGCTGGTGTCATAGTCATCGCAAAGCCACACGGGTCCCTTTTCTAGACCAAAGCTCATTTATATAAGTGCAAATGTTCCATTTAACGCAGAATACCCGTAATGTCGCTATTTGAGATTCATAAAACATCGTTTTTTACGAAGAGCGTCGTTACGCATCCTAACCTATTTGGGCGCGGTCGTAAACATTCGGCGGTGGAGAGTTCCACAGCCGAATGTTTTCGATCGCTCTTGAATAATTTCGACGGCGTGCGAATCTCATTAGGGGTGGACTACCTTAATACCAGCATGATTGTGCAACTCATGTTTCATTTTTCATTACGTCAACACGATCTAGTTTTGAGATTAATTCTGTAAATACGAGAACTATATCACACCAAAGGTGACCGAGTGTCCAGGAACTAAAACACGAGCTTAAACCTTTCCCAAGCGACAATTTTAGGGGTTCTAATTCCAAAGCTGCCACAGACGACTAAATAAATGTTGATTTTGTTAAAAACACACACACACACACACACACACACACACACACACACACACACACACACACACACACACACACACACACACACACACACACACACACACACACACACACACACACACACACACACACACACACACACACACACACACACACACACACACACACAAACACACACACACACACACACACACACACACACACACACACACACACACACACACACACACACACACACACACACACACACACACACACACACACACACACACACACACACACACACACACACACACACACACACACAGAGAGAGAGAGAAAATATTCATTGTAAAACAGAATATGCTGATTATCAACATTTTATTTTCATTTTTTCAATGCTTTAAAAAGCCATCTCTCAAAGATACATCAAAACAGAGCATTGTTTGCTAAATGCTCACATGAAACGCACCGGGATTTTATGGCATTTAAGACCTTTATTGATCTGGATATGCCTGAGTAGGCCTATACACTCAGCCTAATCAAAATCATATTTTGTTCTCTGATAGATCGCCATGACCAGAAGCAGGTGCAGTACGACTACATAGCAGTAGAAGACTGCACTTTTAACCCCTTCCCAAACGACAAAATTTTAGGGTGATCCACTTCAAAACCCGCCACAAATGACAAAATGGATGTAATTAATGATAGGATTTGTGTAAAATATGGCACAGAAAATATTGAGACAAAAGGAGAAACTGCTGGTTATCAGCAGTTTCTTCTTTTGTTTCAATGTTTTCCCAAGCTTTTTCTAATATGGACGTCAAGACAGGTCTTGTTTGGGAAAGGGTTAAGGTACAAAATGACCTGTCTCGTTTGGTGATCAAAATCTCATAACGACCCTTTCTCCATGTACCACCTAACATGAAAATGCTGACCCACTGTTCTTCGGATATGAATGCAATGCTCGGTCATCGAGGTTGGTGGTCGGTTATCAATGCAGCCAGTTGGTTGTACGGTGTGTTAACATAACCTAGGGATTTTTTTAATTGAAAAAGAGCATTCACTTGTATTTTACGCGTGCACGATTTCTTCGAGTCATTTCATGAAAGAATTAAAAAGGAACAAGAAATTAGTGACTGGTATCATCATGGCTTTGAAATGCATGCAACTGAAATAAATTCTATGACGTGGTTACGATTTAGACAAAAGTAGAAAACCATGAAAATCGAGAATGTCACCAAAGTCATTATTCTAAAAATACAATCGATTAATTACGGTTTTGGTAGAAAAAATCGGAGTGTCTGCTACATTTTCAAATGTTTGCTAATGGGAATTTTGTAAAATATGATGTAAGTCACACGAAACGATCATTAAAAATCAATTATAAATGTCTAACTTTAATGACATGATACATGTACAACTAGAACTGTCGCAATCGCACGCATAGCCCACATAGTGGTAATGTAGCTGAGTTGAAAATTGTCACACGTTTTATTCTTTTCAACGTTTTCGAATGAAATTTCATAGACCTGTGGTAATACACTTCCGGTATAGTCGTTATATTTCGACTTATTCCGTGACGTCCGTAAGTCAAAAATTCGGAATTTGAGAGCAACGAAAATTACTTCCCTTGAAATCGTCTATTCGCACCATACATATTTCGTTCGATAACTGGTCACATAGCCCATTACACAGGTCTTACCTTAAGTCACTTTCGGAAGATGATGACACCAAGCATGTGCAACGTGCGCTGTACGAAAAAGTGTTTCCTGCTTTTAATCCATTCCCACGTGTATATTGACGATTTTAAATGTCCCATAAGATAAAGGCTTCGGAAAACATGCATGGAAAATGTTTTCTATCCATTAAAATTTAAAACCATCCCAACTGTAAACTTTCACACCTAAATTGTCGTCTACATCATTTCTAGATTTAGACCAGTCTAAAATTTAGCATTCTGGCAATGGGTAAGATGACTTGATCAACTGAAGATCTGCTGGATCTGAAGAAAAAAATTGTTCGTTTTTTTTTTTTTTTTTTTTTTTTTTTTTTTTTTTTTTGATAATTAATGTATTTGTAAAAGTTCCCTCAAAGTATTTTCTACCAGAGTGGATCCTCAGTCAGTTTGTCTAGGTGCATTGTAATCAGGGCCCCGTTTAACTAACGATCTTACGATAAGTTTGTGTAAACCGTGTAACAAGACATCTGATTGCTGGAGAAATCAAATTGGGCCAATCAGGTTTGTTGGTTGCTACAAGTAATTACGCTAAAAATACTCGTTGGCCTACGTTCGTTAGTAAAACGGTTCCGAGGTCCCATGCTGGTCTCTTGCAGTTTCTTACATGTACTTAGGTTTCAGATCAATAGGGAACGATTTTTATTAAGTAAATTAAATAAACTGTGACGTAATTTCGGACAAACTATATAGTATTTCGTAGGTGTTCTTATAAAATCTCGTAACTACGGCTTGATTCAAGCCGTAGTTACGAGACTTTATAACAACACCGACGGCTTATCAATACATATTGGTAAACTTAGTTTTTTTAACACAAAATTTTATTGCTATTGGTATTTTGATCAGATTTTGTGCATTTACAGGACGATCTGGATCCGCGTTGGTTTCAAATACTTTAATGCCCCCCCCCCCCCCCCCCCCTACCCCCAGATCTCGACCCAGTTTAGCCTACCTTTCGACACCTGACTGATATCGAAAAGTCACAATCTTGTTTTGTTTTGTTTTTTTTTTTCTTTTTCTTTTTTTTTTAATTTATATTTATGATTATAAACTATACTCCTCAAAAAAGGTTAAGGACCACACATTCAAAGTGCGATATTTTGTGAATCCTTATATGAACCTATTCATATTTTTTTTGCATGATAACTAGTACCCTCTCTTCATAATCAGTTGGTCATTAGATTGGAAAATTAGACGAAGTAAAGACTGTAGGAGAAAAGGACGTAACACTACCCTTTAAAATGCTTGTTTTTGCATGTGGTGGGTGGGATGGCAACTTTCAGAAATAGCCCCTTTCCCCAGGATTTTCTTTTGAAAGATCACATGTATGAACAGTTTGACTATCTTGAACCTCTAATAACTAAATGCGTGAAAAGTAGAAGTTATTAATTAACTTCTGGTACCGTGTATGAGGGATTTACACAATGTCTCCTCCATCGTTCGTATGCGAGCTTCCAGCATCACTTATGGACCGTTATGAATACAGAACCTTTCTGTAATGATGGTCCCACACATTTACAAAAGGATTCAAGTGAGGATAGTGTACTGTCCATTGCATGAGTTATATTTTTCTCTGTCTAAAAAGACTCAGTTGCAGTACTTGTCATGTGTGGACGGTCGTTATCGTCCCCTTAAATGAATTTAGGAACAATAGCGCCACCGAATGGATAAGTTTATCTAAGGAGAACCTTATCTCTTTATCGATCACCGGTCAGCGATCTGTTAGGATGGATGCCAAGTTACGTAGAACCATCTTAGCATACCCACCCCCACTCAAGCACAAATGGTCCATTTCACTTTTCGTCTTTTAAACCATAAACATCTTTAAAACACCAATTTTTCTAAAGAAACACTTCGACTTTTCCGACTTTGCCATTCTGTCAAACTTTTGACAGCTCGCATCCCACAAAATAGACCTCCAATCTGCAAGGTGAAAGTTGTATTGTGGACGTTGAAAGTCAATGCAAAATCGTCCGGTCTGTGCGGCTGAAATAGGGCTTACAGGAAGCTTCCATGCGTATAATTTATGAGCTCGGATGTGCTTTTTGTTGTTTGAACATAAACTGCGTGTACTGTTGGTCTCTGGTGTAATTTGATGGACGATTACGCTCGTCTTCACACGTAGAGCTTTGTTCTCAAGAAGGAAAAACGCAACTAACCTAAAAAAAATAACAAGCTTTCCTTACGTGAAATTCATTAAACATGTCTGGGACTGTCATCGTAGAGGAATTCATTCCCATAATGTCCACACAGACATATCGGAAGCTTTTAAACGGATCCCGATAGCTGCACTGTCTAGATCCATTCATGCAGGAACCGGAAGTTGATTTCAAGCGTCTGTTCACAAATGCATTGAAGTGATAGACGCATAAGATGGCCACACAGGCTAAGCACCTGGATATTCAGAGGAAAATCTTGAGAAACAATGACATTTTCTATAAAATGCTACCCCACCCACCCCATTTAAAATCAAGTATTTTGAGGGGTAGTGCAATATCAAGTTCTCTTACAACGTTTCTGCATTTTTTACAATCTCCCGATGATTTGTTATGAAGAAAAAATTACCATTCATTATACAGTAATTCATGAATAGATATATTAAAAGAATCGTAGAATATATTATTTTGAATATGTGGTCCTTAACTTTTTTTGATGAGTATATGTACAGTTTTTGCCAATAATTTTTTGTTCAGTTCAGTTCAGACATTTCTTGAATTTATACGCTTTAGTTCGATAAACCAGTAGGCCCTATGATCCCTGTAAGGGTAAAAGTGATAGGTCGGAAATGTGAAAATTGGAAATTTTTGTCTCAAAAATTGTCACATTCTTTCTTCTTTTTATCGATTGCATACTTACTTAAATTTAAAAGGACACGTTCGCAATTTTACTAAAAATATTTCGTTAGTTTCCAGTAAAAAAAATCGTCAGTGTTACTGCAAAACCTCGTAACTACAGCTTATTAAAGCTGTAGTTACGAGATATTGGAGTAACACCTTAATATGTTAGTTTTTGTCTCCGCGTCTTTAGTAATTGACGCCTGAACGACAATTCACACTCCTAGAGACAGACGTTTTTGTTAATTTGATTTTTCTCAAGGCAAAATCTTTTGTAACAGAATCATTTTTTAAAGTTCGTTTGGTCTTAACGTCTGGTATGCCATTTTCGTACTTTCAGCGTATGATTCAATGACGTTAACCCATAACCTAACTGTAAGCTTTTTAGACGGGTCCAAATTCAAAGATGATGCAGACGACAATTAAAAGTGAATGATTTATAACATTTCTTGTCTTTCTGGGTAGAAAACATTGTGGGAAATGTAGACACGATCCATTTCTGTCCTATTCCCATTATATTCCAATGGCTATATATCTATTTCAAAATTGATTCGTCTGAAATCTTTGGAATCCATTGATGTGGACGGGACCAGATTTTCATATCGACTTAAGCAGAAATTCGACTTATGCGATGTCGACATAACGATCGAGTGTCCACTGTATAGATACCTCAAAAGTCGTATATACCCTTTATACAAATCCACTTTCACGAATTCCCATGACCTTGTTTGAATAAGAGTTGTTGAGAACCAATAACTATAAATTCTCTGACTTATTAATGACTTTGACATAGGTCTACTTTGAAACACTTGCCAAAAACGTAAGTCTTGGTAATTGGTCCTGAACTATACTAAAGGAAAAAAGAAACGCAACAAAAAATAAATTTGATCATACGTTTTGTTTTTGTCTTTCTCAAAGTTACCCTAATTTGAGTATTTTTTTCAATGCATAGTAAAACTTCATCATTTGACTTTCTAGCGTCAAAATTTCATCAAGGTCACAGGTTTTACGTGCCTTAAATATGCGCATTACCGAGAGTGTTTTAGCGTACACGTTAAATGCGTTCTTGCATGCAATCCAATTTGACGTTTACGATTCCTGGCTGAAATTTGATTGCTGTACTGTCCATAAATAGCGTAAACAATTTTTCTCGATAAGATACTTTGTTTCCGTAGGAAAATAAGCGAACATTATGGTCCTGACGTCGTGACGTTAGACGTTGACAACCGCTTTTCGGGCGACCGTCAGTTGTTCCGTTCGTTCTAAGGCGTTATCTCAAGCAACATTTTGTCAACCGATGCACACCAAAGTCAACAGCAATTGCATTTTGAGATGTTCCATTTGTAAACATAACAATTGCTACCGGACGACGTCTTTGAATAAGTCGCAAAATGATATGAGGGGTTAAATTCAAACGAAAATCATTGCATTTTGTCGAGTCGACGTGCATCTACACAAATCAAAAGAGTTTTATGTAAAATTTGGGTATTTAAAGGTTTGCACGTGAAAAACGTGTAAACGTCCTTTTGACGTTATCTCTAACGTAGGACAGGTTCTAACGTAAACACAAAGATCAATATCAAGATAAAGTTCCCTGCAATCATCAGTAACAATTTTGACTCAATAACATAAAAGAATTTAGAGAAATAACAAAAAATAGTTGTTGCGTTTCTTCTTTCCTCTAGTATATTATTGATTTATCTTATTGTCACTTTCCAACGAAAACCTCGTAACTGCAGCTTGTTTTAAGCTGCAGTTACGAGGTTTTCGTTGAAAATCAACGGTCTTGTTTAGTCTATTATCCTAACCACCAAAAGTTAAAAGTTACAGTCGACAAAACATTTTACCACTAGCGAATCCTTGTTTGCGTTGTATTGAAAACATTGGGGGAAAAGAGAAGCTGTTTTTTTTTAAAAAAAAAAAAAAACTTTTCTCTTTTCTTACAACGTTTTCTATTTTCATGCTTGTAAGGGTCGCCAAAAAGCTATTCTTGTCTAGTAAAGGATTAGAAGTGGACGAAGCGATTGTTAGGAAATGTTTCCAACTATGCAAGGATTTAACGTTTTGCTATATACGGTGCTATATATACGTGAGCATTCAGCTTTAGACCGATGATATAATTGAATTAAGTTTCAGATGACAGAATAATTGGTGTTATAGATAGATATGTAAGGCTACGTTGCAACTTGCAAACAGAAAACTATGATGCAAATGGAGGACTTGATAGTTATCCGTATGCGCTGATCCAGAGGGGGGGGGGTCATGGGTCATGATCCCCCCCCCCTGGAATTTTGCGAAAAAGGGGGTTATAAAAAAGATTACTGGTTATGTCCGATATAAGCTGCGTCATTCGTCCATGTGTGCCACGACAAACCGTTGTTATATTTAGTCAGTCATGATATGTCATGTATGTGCATGGATCCAGAGGGGAAAGGGGGTCAGGGGGCTGACCCCACTGGAATTTGGCGAAAAAAAGGACTAAAAATTGGAAGACCCCCCCCCTCCCTGGGAAAAATACCTGGATCCGCGCTTGATCCGCACCGTCTTCTTTCCCTGACATGTTTTCAAACCTTTTCAGTGATAGGCTCGCAAAATTCAGATCTTATTTGTGCAAGAGTTGAATAAACGAACGATAGAAGAAAATGTACTTTGAAGTCACAGGTGCGCTATCTAATTATGGAGTTCTAACATTCAAATAATAAAAAGAACTGACCTTTATGGAATTCAGAGCCAACATGGGTCCATAATCAGTCTCTGTATAACCCTTTCCCAAACGACAAAATTCAAAGGCGGTCCTATTTAACCCTTTCCCAAACGACAAATGTTTAGGGTGATCCCATTTAAAAGCTGTTGCAGACGACAAAATGGATTCTAACATACACCAGATTTGTGTAAAATACAACACGGAAAATATTGAGGCAAAAGAAGAAAATGCTGATTATCAGCATTTTCTTCTTGTGCTTCAATGTTTTCCCAAACCTTTTTTATTAGGGACGTTAAAGCCAGGTCTTGTTTAGGAAAGGGTTAAAAGCTGCAGACGACAAAATGCAGGTTAATAGAGGTAACATTTGTGAACAATATAGCATAGAAAACATTGAAGTAAAAGGAGAAAATGCTGTTTATCAGCATTTTCTTCTTTTGCCTCAATATTTTTCTAATCCATTCCCAATAGGGAGGTCAAAACCAGTTCTTCTATGGGTAAAGTAGATATACCTCGATTTGACTTCTATTATAGAGACAGCTTTAAGTAAACAGTACGATAAAAGAAGAAAATGCTTTGGACTAGAAATATCCCATTTTTCCGCAATGTTCACTTCCATTTGAAATAATATTTAAAACAATGACCTGTCAGAGCATCTCTAGCTAATCGATAGGTATGCTCTTCTAGGTCATTTACCGTGAGCTATAACACTAGTTCAGATTGTCACCCAAGACGTTTGCCAATGAGCAACTGCTTTGTAATTTTGCATTTTTGGAAAGGGGGTAAATTCAGATTGTTATCTTAATAGGCAAATTAGAAATTTACTGTGATCTTTCCAAATTTAATTTTCTGAAAAAGAATTACCCATATGTTATCATAGTCAGAATGATTATAGAGTTTTTATATAATTATGTCTGCTAACTGAGATTTATTCTTAGCGATTTTGAAAATTTGACCTATTTTGGAAGTTTCAGTTATTAACCTTTTCCCAGAAGAAAGGAATTTAGATTGGTAGAAACCTAAAGGTGTAACAGACGTCAAAGTATGTTCGTCAGAGCCGTTTATAATATTTCGGTATGTACATCGAGGGAAAAGAACAAAATACCGATGGTCAGCATTATCGTCTTTTCTTTTATTATTTTTGATTCGAGAATTTCAAAACCAGACATTGTTTGAGAGAAGTTAACTCTTTCCCAAACGACAAAAAATTGGAATTATCCAATTTGAAAGTTGCTGCAAAATGGGCATTGAAAAAGAAAGGATTTTGTAGCTAAGAAAACAGTGAGACAAAAGGAGAAACTGCTGGTTATCAGCAGTTTCTTCTTTTGTTCCAAAGTTTTTTTCGAGCCTTTTCTATTAGGGACGTCAAAACCAGGTCTCGTTTGGGAAAGGGTTAAACAACAAAAAGTGACACAAAAACGACGTTGCAGAGTTTATAGGTCTCTAGTGGCTTTATTTTGTATAGGGACTAACGACCTTTTAACCCATTACCAAACAGCAACATGCTAGACAGGTCCAATTCAAAGATGATGCAGACGACAATTTCAATTGAATGTAATACTACAGTTTTTTATCTTTCATGGTAGAAAACAACGTGGGAAAAGAAGCGTCAAAAAGCGTTAATGTGTGGTAATGGGTTAACATTTTCCTCCAGTACAACCCATAATGTATATCTGATTTGACATATGATACAGGCTCGAAGGAAGCATTTGATATTGGGGTGGCTCAAGCCACAGTGTTTGAATATTCGGGGGGGGGGGGGGGGCTAAATTGGATTTTCCACAGATTTTCAGTGTAAAATAAGGATCATTCGGTATTTGTGGCCAAAATGGGGGGAGGGGGGCTAAGCCCCCTACCCCAACCCCCAACCCTGTTCGCACGGGCCTGTGGTATGGGCCATGTATTCGTTGTATAACGATAGTTCGTCCGAGACTTTCGTCCTTGGCGAGCTAAAAAAGCGACATTATCATGGCTTCTCAGCAAATCCTCGTAACTACAGCTTTTTGAAAGCTGTAGTTACGAGGGTTTTGTTGAAAAGCAACCTTATACTCAGTTTGGCGTTAGTTTAGGCCTGCCGAATAATGCGTTATAACTCATCGGCTATAACTGTAGACTTGTATACAAACACTTTACTTCTTGTTGTTGATAAATGGCCCAAGACAAACACGTCCTCTTTTGGGAATAAAAGAATTAGGACATTAATTCGCTCGTATAGCTAACGATAAATGGTTTGGTAAATGTTAAAACTATGTATTTGGTTTTTAGTGTTTGTATACAAGTCTAGAGTTACAAGACAAATTTTTGATGCATAGCATTCAAAGTAGCCCAGAATCTTTTGGCCAGCATTAATTTAAAAAGTTTCTGCATGGTGTCTACTTGAAAATGATGGGAACAGGCAATAATTACCGATTTTTAGGTCAGATCGAATAAGAACTTTGTGTCTAGAATGGGTAAAAGAAATCTTTAAAATTAAGTTTATGTACAAATGTTTAGTCGTGATATATGGCCTTGCTTTATGCACTCGATTTGGCGGACCAGTATGCTATTACAAACGTTGAGACCTTGATAGGTTCAGATCTGATTGGCAGTGGTAATAATGTTTGTTCGTTTGACTAAATTTGTGGACTAAATCATTTAGCAAGTGGCAAGAATCCGACAGTTTCAATTTCAATGTACACGACAAAAACAATCCACGTGTATATCATAGTATACAAATATTAGTAGAAAATAAAACATTTCTGAATATATCTTGATTTCTCAGATCCCACATAATTATTTTCTCACTATTATTATCTCTCTTATTTTACTTATTAGGGGTGTCAAGACGAGATCTATCTTGTTTTGGACATGGTACATTCTGTAACCAAAGCTTGAGCAAGACGAAGTAAATAAGTATAGGTCATCCATAAACACTGCTTTTTATACATTGTCTACTATATATTTTATATCTTTATATTTTACATCAGTTATATTCTTGATGTACCCGGTGGCAAAACAAATTGGCGTGGCAAATGAGTTTAAAACATGAAAAAAAAAATACTAAACGACATTCTGTCAGTTTGAATCTACTAATGTTGTGAAGAAGCTTTGAGAGCCAATCATGGGTGGAGACGGTGTGTATGCACTAGCCGATGAGGATCCATGTTTGACTATTTGCTTGCTAATAATGTCAACCTTATGGTCAATCGAGTCATTTTTTCCTAAAGTTCACAATGAGACTTATTTAAGCTTTATCGGAGAAATGGAGCTGATGGCGCCGAAATGGAGATTGTTATTACTTGGTGGTCGTAATATGAATTCACATTTACACACCCTATTACCGGCTTTACTCGGGCCGTTGCAAACCTCGTGCAGCATCATAGATAAATGGGTAGGTCATACTTTTTCCATTTTTGTTTCGTGTTATTGCGCTTCTCAGCTATATTTTGTAGTGTACTATGCTGGACATATATTTGAGTACCTACATGTCAAATATTATCCCAAATATTCCTCAAACAACAAAATTATTCAACAACATAGTCGTAACTTCACATATTTTTATGTAAAATCCAACTTTCAGTCAATATAATGAGGAAATGATAAGGTGATCGTTAGAATTAATATAACTATTAGAAAAGTCAATCAATTTTCTTACACTATGTAAATTGAGAAAACTGTTTGAATTGAATTAAGTTTAGACTGACCGATTAAAAATTAAATACTGATGCCAATTTGGCTATCACGAACAGCATATTGAAGCCGTATGATCTGTTCGTGATAGTATAAATTTGTACCTCACCAATTTTTGCTTGACTATAACGATATAACGGAATAGTTGATCGTCTTCTCAAACGAGTAGTTGTTAGATAATATACTAGATTTCCATTTTGTAATAAAATTTCTAACATTCACTTTAGTGTTTTTTCTAGAATTTGCATGGAAAGGTGGATTTTACAAAGAAATATGTGAAGTTATGTCTTTATTGTTGAATAATTTTGTTGATAGAGAAATCTTTGGGTTTATATTTGACATTTAGGTACTCAAATATATGGTCAGCCTAGTACACTACAAAATAAAGCTGAGAAGCGTAATAACACGAAACAAAAATGGGGAAAGTATGACCTACCCAGTACACCCGCCATTTATCGATGATACTGCACGAGGTTTGCAACGGCCCGAATAATAGCCGGTAATAGGGTGTGATTTATCTAACGTCAATATCAAATACTTGTAAATGCAGCAAATATTTTGAAAAAAAAAAAAAAGAATTTCAAGCTCGACCAAAAGCAATTTCCATGTCGCTACCGCGATTGCAAAGGCGTCATCCCGCGTTTTATCTTGTCGCGTGACCCTTTGAAGTATTCTGGTTCAAACTGATATAATCATTTCCCAAATAGCAAAATTTAAGTTAATTTGATTTAATAAAGATGTTCAACATACCTTGGAAATATTTTGGCAAACAGAAAAAAATGCAGGGGTCCGTATTATCAACGATCGCACGATTTGTTTTTGCATAATTACTTGAAACAGCAAACCTGATTGGCACAATCTGATTTCGCGTGCAATCAGATGTTTTGTTACACAGTTTACACAAAATCGTGGTCGCAAGATCGTTGATAATACGGGCCCCTGGTTACCAGCATTTTTTCTTTCGCCTCTATGTTGTCCAAGCCTTTTCCTTTATGAAGCTTAAAATCCAAAGTTTGTTTAGAAAAAAATGTTAAAGGGCTTACATTCACTGACATGAGTATAAAATAATCATACCATGTAGCATTCGATAAAATACAAAATTAAAGTTTACAGAAACAATTATGGTTTGAATGCTCAATGAATTGCTCATGTTCAGCAGCTGAACGAAAACAAATGAAAAAAATAATTATGTAAAAAAAATATGAAAAAAAAAAATCGAGCGCTAGCGAGATTTGAACCCATGACACATAAGCTATAATGAACTCTTAGTCCGGTGTCGTAACCACTGTACCACTCAATCTATAACATATGGTAAAACTTATAAAAGTTTAATCTATTTACACAATTTGGATTTGTCCCTATCGAAATTGAAGGATATGAAACAATAAACAAATTCATATGTTATGCAGTATATTTCCTCGTGAATGTCTTAACATGTCAAAAAAAATAAATATGCTTTAAATTTAATAACTCTTATCGACATACATTTCAACCATTTTCAACAAATTGGTCGAACATTTTGTACAATGGTCGCCTAACAAACTATACACGGGCATATCTCATAGCTCATGGCTCGGCTGCCAATAAAAAAGTAAAGCGTATTTGAAGAATTCATGAAAACTTTCTTGTTGATTTAAAAATATACAAAAAAAAGAAAGAAAAAAAAAAGAATCTAGCGTGAGTGGGTCTCGAACCAATGGAACAAAAGTGTTCAGGCTGTGGTAAGCCTAGCACTCTATCCATTAGACCACAGCGGCACTTGTGTCAAATAATAATAAAACAAGATTAAAATATAGTAGTATTTATCAGATTAGATTGGTTATCGCCCCTGAGTTGGTCCATAGAAATAACGAAATACATTAGTAAATACCAAAACACATTTACAGTATCGATTTTAAAATGGACCAGTTCATAGCGAATATATATTACCGTTATTTATTCAACTCTTCATACAAAATTCTCTTCTTGCTGTTATTAAGCATAAACAACAATAGTTAACATGATGTGTTATAGTTCTTCGTGTGTTTCGGTATTTCTATGGACCAATCCGGTCACATGATTAAGCGGTTAGTAATTCGTATCTGGGGGAAATTAAAATAGTATACAAATGCAAGTTTTATGCATTGTATTTCCTCGTAAATGGTGGAAGCATATAAAACAAACATGTTGTTAATGTAACAATCATTATCAACGTACAATTTAACCAGCTTCAACAAATATGTCGAATAGTTTGTACAATAATCGCTCCCTAACTCTGCACGTTAATATTTTAAAACCGTTACAAAGGTGGCTACCAATAACCGATAGACTATACATGTATTAAAACCAAAATGTCAATATACAGTGGGTCAAATGCCGGTACATATTCCCCCGTTCAATTAGTCTTGTAGGTGCCAATCTAATATCATTATAAATATAAAGTAAGTGAACAAATCCTCCAGATGAGCATAATCTGTTGTTATGTTCAGTTCAAATCCCAAGTCGCCGAATTCCTGGTCAATATTTGGTATTGAATTCTGTGTTAACGTTATATTAATAAGCTCTTCATAAAATGGCAATATTGATATGGTCAATAGCTGAACAAACGATAGTATAAATAGATACATATTTCTTGAGCACTAAATATTTCGGTTGTTGCATATTGAAAGATGTTGCAAAAGAAAAAAAATAATGTTAATAAAGATATAATTTTTGTAGAACTGATTTTGACGTCCCATTAGCTTTTCCAAATCAACAAAATTCTAAGGTGGTCCAATTTGAAATCTGCTACAGAACATAGGGGTCTGTAATTTGACCCTTGACACCTTCTAGTCATTACTTATAAAAAAAAGGTTCGTTAGGTGCTGGGAGTCAACTTACAGACCCCTATGCTGCAGAAGACATGCTAGATATTGCTACTAGACTTCAAAATAGACCTTTCCAATTCGGAAGCTGTTTATGTGAAGAAAAGGTTGCGCATAAATGAAGAAATTGCTTGTCACAAGAAATTGCTTTGTTTCCCACAGTGTTTTTAAAAGCACTTTTTATTCAGGTATCCAAAAAGCGTCAAGTTGTGCGAAATGTTCAAGAAGTCGTTCTCACAAAATATCGCAAGGGGAATTCAAATTAGACAAAAATCTACGACAACAACTGGGGTCGTCTGCAGCAGTAGTTAGACGTTAATTACAATTTACAAGTAATTAACCAAAAATATGGATCGTGACATTGTACTGTCTGGAACGCTGTATACGGATTTCTAAAATAAGAGGATTTTTTACCCTTTTCCAAACAACGAAGTCCGTAGTCGAGGGGTAGAGCGTCGGCCTTGCGACTAAGAGGTTCCGAGTTCAATCCCCGGAAGCGGGGGTTGTTCAAGGCTTCTCATTGGCCCACACATTCGGCGCGAGTACTGGTGTATTTCCAGGAAGCTCAATCGAGAGGGATTAAAATAAGCTGAAGAAACTTGCTTCCCAATCGATGTAAAATAAATACGTTCAAAGGAACGTCTGAAGAAAAAAAATATGGATCTTGATATTGCGATGACGGGAACGTCATACGGCACTCTAGAATTAGAGGATTTATACCCTTTTTCAGAGGGCAAAATATTAGGATGGACTGCATTTATTGGATGTTACAGAATGGCGAATTTAGGGTATCATATAGCAAGGGAAATTTTGAGACAAAAAGAGAAAATGCTTATTATCAGCATTTTATTCTTTTGTCTCAATGTTTTCTAAGGCCTAGTGTAGCCTTTTAGGGACGTCAAAACGCCAGGTCTATGTCTATGAAAGGGTTCAGAAGTCGATCTGTCATATATCACCACGGGAATTCAAATTAGACAAAAATCTACGACAACAACTGGTGTCGTCTGCAGAAGTAGTTAGACGTTAATTACAATTTACAAGTAATTAACCAATAATATGGATCGTGACATTGTAGCAGTACTTAGACGTTAATTACTTTTTACAAGTAATTAACCAAAAATATGGATCGTGACATTGTAGCAGTACTTAGACGTTAATTACAATTTACAAGTAATTAACCAAAAATATGGATCGTGACATTGAAGCAGTAGTTAGATATGGATCGTGACATTGTAGCAGTAGTTAGATGTTAATTACTTTTTACAAGTAATTACAAGTAATTAACCAAAAATATGGATCGTGACATTGTAGCAGTAGTTAGACGTTACTTACAATTTACAAGTAATTAACCAAAAATATGGATCGTGACATTGTAGCAGTAGATAGACGTTAATTACAATTTACAAGTAATTAACCAAAAATATGGATCGTGACATTGTAGCAGTAGATAGACGTTAATTACAATTTACAAGTAATTAACCAAAAATATGGATCGTGACATTGTAGCAGTAGATAGACGTTAATTACAATTTACAAGTAATTAACCAAAAATATGGACCGTGAAATTGCACTGTCTGGAACATTCAACGGAATTCTAGAGTTAGAGAATTTTAAGCGATACCTGAAGTTGACACAATTTTACCCTTTCTCAACGACATTGCCGGTTGACAATAATATTCTTAGCTATATCAAGTGTCTTCTGAATGCAACACTGATTTTGTCGTCTGCGCTATTTTTGAATTTGGACGAACTCGCCGAAAATTCGTAATGTCGTTTTGGAAAGGATTTATAAACCTATTACCAGACGGAAGAATTAAAGCGGTTTAGAAATGAATTGTTTAAGAAAACGTTAACCTTTTTTCCAGGTGACGAATTTTAGACCAGTTACAAATTGAATAATGCTGCATTATGGTTGATTGAATGACAATTCTCTGTTTATATCTAGAATACATTCTAGATGACAATATGAATGTTGATAGAGATGTGATTTGGGTACAATAATTATATCAAGAAAATATTCAAACCAAAACAGAAAAAGTTGGTTTCTTTTGCCTCAGGATGTTTCTCATTTTTTACACGAGCCGTCTAACCCGGGTTTTGTTTGGGAAAGGGTAAATACATCAGAAACGAAAGAAGATACGGAGAAACTATTTTAGACAATTTAATGAATATATTGGTTTATAAGGGGCGTTTTTTGTCATGGGCATTTTAGACTTAAATTATTCTAGAATAAAAGAAACCTATTATTTTAAAAGAATGATTATATTCTTTAAGATCTTTAATGCCGTCTGGTAAACAATGTGGGCTATTGGCGTAGATGTATGAAATATGGCATTTGAAATTGTGTTTGCCACACTAGAAAATATTGAGTGAAAACGAGAAACAATTGATCATCTAGACCTTGAGCCACCAATAACCCCTGTCCCCCCCCCCCCCCCCCCCCCCCCCCAGGGGGAATTTTGAAGGGTATGATTTTCTGAAAGCTTATAACAAATGCTACAAGATGAGCGTTGTTTGCACTCTGGCCGTTGGGGCTTTTGGCTGTAACCCTTATCTAAAACCCTTAACCCTTTTAATTTTTTTATTCAAATAAACAAACATTTATTTGGTCATATCTTCATTGAATTTTGGCCTACATATGTCAATATGGTATCAAATGAAAGCTTATGACTTGCTCTTTCATTTGTAGTTATTTATGCAAATTAGCTCATTTGCATATTCATTAATATTAATGATTTTCCTTAAAATGGTCAACTTTTGATTAAAATTTGGTTAATAATTTCCAAAACAAGGCGTTTCTGTCCAGGGGGAATTTTGTAAACATGGTTTATCAGTAAGAACATTTTATTAGAAACATTTTGAGCCTTGTTTGCACTCTGGCGGTTGGGGCTTTTTGGCGTGACCCTTATCTAAACCCTTAACCCTACCAAATTGTTCATTCAAATTTAAAAAATGAATTTGATCATATCTTCGATGAATACTTACACACAGATGTCAGAATGGTATCAAATCAAAGCTTATGACTTGTTCTTTCATTTTAAGATATGTTATGCAAATTAGCTCATTTGCATATTCATGAATATTAATTATTTTTCCTAAAAATTGCTATTTCCGACCAAAATCTGGTAAATACTTTCCATAACAAGACACTTTTGTGCAGGGGAATTGTGTAAACATAATTAATCTTAAAGTTAATCATATATGAAACATTTTGAGCGATGTTTGCACTTTGGCTGTTGGGGCATTTGGCCAAAACCCTTACCTTAACCCTTAACCCTATAAAATTGTCAAGTCATTTCAAAACGTTTTTTATCACATCTTGGTTGAATATTGACCTACAGATGTAAGAATGGTATCAAATGAAAGCTTATGACTGTCCCAATAATTTGACATAAATTTTATGCAAATTATCTCATTTGCATATTCATGAATATTAATGACATTACTTAAAACTGTGACCTTTTTAGCGGGTATTTCGAAAATACTTTAAAAAACAATGTGTTTCTACTCAAGGGGAATCATGTAAACATAGTTTATCTTAAAGAACATTTTATTAGAAAAATTTTGAGCAATGTTTGCAATCTGGCGGTTGGGGCTTTAGGCCGTGACCCTTATCTAAACCCTCAACCCCATCAAATTTTTCATTTGAATTTTCAAAACGTTTTTGGTCATATCCTGATTGAACAGTTACAAACAGATGTTACTACGGTATCAAATGAAAGTTTATGGATGACTCTTTCATGTGCTATTATTTTTTATGCAAATTAGTTCATTTGCATATTCATAAGAATTAATGATTTTCCTTAAAATTGTGATTTTTCAACGAAAACATGCTAAATACCTTCAGAAAATACTTTCAGAAACAAGGCGTTTCTGTTCAGGGGGAATTATGCAAACATGATTTATCTTAAAGAACATTATAAAAACAACATTATAAGCGATGTTTGCACTGTGGTAGTAGGAGCTTTTGGCAAAACCCCTTATCTAAACCCTTAACCCTACCAAATTGTCCATTATAATTTTCAATATGTTTTGGTCATATCTTGATCAACAAGAGCCGTCACAGACGGATTATGCTCCCCGAATAAGTGTTTGTCACAAAATAAAAACTATCATACATTAAGCCCCCTTTTCCCATGACAGCCTTTTTGTACACACATTATTTATAAAATATGGTCTAGAACATCTTATTTATTACATAAGTACAAAATTTCATTAAATTCTGCCCATTAGATGAAGAGAAATTAGAGAAAAACCAATTTTTACACTAAGGCCCCTTTTTCCATGACGCAGCCTCAAAGTAAGAAACGGAGAAAAAGGTCTCTAGGTATTATCTCAGGGAATTAACATGTGAAGTTTTATTGAATTTGGTCCAAGGGTTGCTGAGATCTGGCTGTGGACGGACGGACGGACGGACACACGGACGGACGGACGGACGGACAGCCGAACGGACGGACGGACAGCATGGCGACTATATGCTCCCCCGAAATTTTTTCGGGGAGCATAAAAATTGACATACAAACGTCATAATGGTATCAAATGAAATCTAGTGAATTGCTTGTATACTGGCAATTTGCTCATTTGCTTATTCATGGATATTATTGATTCTTTAAATGTTTGGGATAAAACCACATTTATTGTGGAAAATCCATAAAATGAAATCCATTTGACAGTGCTAACGTATATGTTATATAGTAACCCTGTAATGTTAAGTACATAGTAGCCCTGTTATGTTTAGTACAATAAAAGTTGATGATTCTTTGCATTACATAGACATTTTAGTGTTGATCTATGTTGGTTTCCATTATGACAACCTAGCCAAACTCCCAGAGTGTAAGTAATTCCAAGATTGCCACCAAGTGTGATGTTAATCATTTTGGTCAAATTGTCCTAGAACAGTGCAAACAGTTAGTGTCTTAATATGGGATTAGTTGTAGCATTTAAATATCAGGAAAGTATTGAACTGAAGATATCTATGGCTATCGAATGCCATCCTTGAAAACATATGCCATATTGAAAGATATTGTATATGTATCTAAAGGGAACTATTTTCAATCCATTGTGAGGTTATATACTATGCTGAAAGCACATATGAGACATATTTATAAGTTCGGAAGAATTTTAATGTACATTCAGCATGGGCTGTCGGTAGTATGGATCAGTTCACAATTCACATCTGTTCTGATCTGATACAGACAAATAAATGCATCGTAAATGACTGCAATAATCTTTTGATCGCAATGGGAGACATTTTCCGATTAATTGCCCTTGTCGATATAGGTGGCGCGGCGACCACATTGGTCCGCTTCACTTCCGGTTTACTTCCGTGTTCTACAAATTTACTCGATAATCCACACAGATCTCAACATAAATAAACAATTGTATCGATACAACTGACAATATGGCTTCGAAATACGGTTCCATGTATCTGTCTGACCTCAAGGCTGAACTGAAACGTAGGAATGCGAAGACTTCTGGACGGAAAACCGAATTAATCGACAGGTAAATAATCGGTCCGAGATGGCGAGAATCTGTTCAACAGACTGTTGCTTATGAATCTATTGCAAACGATTTGTGTTGTTTTTCATTCGAATCGAGTTGTTAAATGATTTACTATAAAAAGATACGATCTACGATTTCACTATAGAGTTTAGGATTAGCATTTTATCTTCATTTTCAGCATAGGGCCTAATTCGGTGTGAACAAAATGCATGGGGCCAGGAGTGGGTGGGGTATTTTGTGTTCTGAGAAAGTCAAACGTTGATTGCAAAGACTGCTGAAATAGTTCCTTGTGTTGCAATGATAACTTTGAATAGCAATGAATTTTGTGCTAAAAATAAAGTTTTACTGTTATGTTTTGATAATCTGTATGTGTTTTTAAAAAATCATGTAACTACGGCTTGAATCAAGCCATTGTTATGAGATTTCATAACAACAACCACAAAATACTATTTGTTTGTCCGAAAATACATCACGGTCGACTGGATAGAATCAGTCCCTATTGAAATTTATCTGTTTAGATATAAACTGTACACACAAGTGTGACTGCAAAGTGTGTAAGTTATTACTAACAATATAATGACACACAATTTGGTAGAAAAAGTAGGAGTGATGGTAGTACAAGGTAATTTACTCTATTTTCAGACTTGAGGCATATGACCGAAATTCCAACTTTGGGCAAGATTGTGAGACGCAGTCGGAATTCTTTATGGATTTACCAGAAGCTACAGCCTACAAGGACCTTCATGCGGACCAGAAGCTTTCACCTTTATCATTCGACCTGGCTTATGAGTATCTTGAACCATTTAATGTTGAATTTGACAGTGACGCTGTGGATTTGTACAAGGAGAAATTTCTCAGGTACATACGGCTGTGTTCCACAGATGAAATAGATTTTGTTAAATGTGCCTGTCGTGCCTCCATGAAGAAGAAGGTTATATATCTAGTTGATGTGTCATTTAAAAAATCTGGCAAGGTGCACGAGGCCCAATGTGAATGCGGTGCAGGTGAAGGTCCCCATGGACATTGTAAACATATTCGTGCAGTGTTGTATGCATGCTGCAAGTTCATCAAAAGCGGTGTAGTCAACGTTGAACTCTCCTGTACAGAAAAGTTACAAACTTTTCACAAAGCCAAACGGCATGTCGGCTCACCAATTAAGGCTGAAAACTTAAAAATGCCTGGGGCTGATGAAGTCTGCAACTTTGACTCTTATGATGTGCGCCCTCAAGAATACAGAAACACAGACTGGTATCAGTCTCATTTTTACAACACGTGCCTGAACCATCCTGGGATTTCAGACATGCCGATTTTCCAAATATTTACTGCAGCGAATGTAAGGGGTGTGGCTAATGACCATGACTACCTGATAAACACGCCAGAGGATCAGTTCATAAGGTCGCTGAACCTTTATGAAATAAGTAACGAAGATCGTTTGACTATTGAATTTTGCACCAGAGGTCAGAGCAGTAATGCACGTTGGTTTGAAGAGAGGGAGAAGAGACTTCAATCGTCCAATTTCGGAGCCATATGTCGAGCGACAGAAAGAGCCAACATGGAAAAGCTCGCTACATCCATGATCACAGCTAGTAGGTTCAAAAAGAACAAAGCTATAGTACATGGTCAAACATTTGAAAAGGAGGCAATCCACAAGTACGAGAGTGACCATGGCGTGAAAGTCCAGAATTGTGGCATTTTTGTGTCAAAAACACACCCATTCATTGGGGCATCCCCAGATGGTGTGATTAGTGAGGATTTGATATGTGAAGTGAAATGTCCATTCACAGCCAAAAACAAGCAAATCACATCTGTCACTGTACCCTATTTAAAAGAAGAAAATGGAGAGTTATCACTCAGCAGAATCCACCCATATTTTTATCAAATTCAAGGCCAGTTGTTCTGCTCAGAAAGAAAGTCATGTGATCTTGTCATTTATACAATCAAGGATGTTGCTTATATACGCATTCATAGAGATGAAATGTTTATTATATCAATGTTAGGGAAACTGCAGTCATTCTTTGAAAAATACTTCAAACCAGCTTTGCTTGACAAACTTTTTTATAAACCCCTCTAATAAACGGGCGGTAATCATGTGAATTTGCTGATATGTTGTCCTATTGTTTGTAAACAAAGAATGCATTTTTTAACTGTCATTTTTCCATATTGTTTGACATACCAAGTTGTAGGTCCTCTCCGATTTATTCTGATACCTAGATCTTCTGTCAATTTCTTGTTAAAGCCCGTGAACATTCAAGAGTAGACTAGTGATTCTTTTTTGTTTACAAACAATAGGAAATATATCATAACAAAGTCAAGTGATTATAGCCCATGTTATACACTTGCTCTGGTGACTAGTCTGAAATTTCCTTGGATGTTGATAAAGATAGGATTTGTTTAATATGTAGCAATAAAATATTGAGGCAAAAGGAAAAAATCAGCATTTTCTTCTTTTGTCTAAATGATTTCCAAAGCTGTAGTGGTATATTACATAAGATTCAGTAAACCTTGAAAACCACAGTGTTTATAAAATTAATTGTAAGTAAAACATAATGGAAAAAGAAGAAATACCTCATCTTGAGCAATTTCTTCTTTTACCATAATGTTTTATTCACAATTATTATTCATTTACAATGATTAGAATGAATTATTTAACAGTTTTCAGCATGAAATATCTCAAAAGCCTCTATTTCATGACAATTTTGAGGACATGATGTGGGGCAGCCGCACTTTTGAAACGATTGGGGCATTACTCTGATTTAGATGAAGCTGTAGTGGAGCCGAAACAGCTTATTGGGATGGGGAGAACACTGACACCTCTGGTCCGGTCTCATCATCAATGGATCAAAAACGTTTACACAAATTATTTTTGAAATTTTTAATATAGCAATTGAAATGTAGTAGGAAAAGGAGAAATAGTGCTTGTTCTCAGCAATTTCTTTCCTTTTCCTAAAGGCTATATTTCAATAATGAACATTTATGAGCAACAAAAATGATTCAGTTTCATTTTGGACGAGTCAAACTTTGTATATCTCAAGGTAAAATGATGTCCCAAATTTTTTAGTGTAGTTGTGGATGAAAACATTATGGGAAAAGAAGAAATTGCTCAAAATGGGGTTTACTTGTTTTATTGACATGGATTTATCATATGATATGAACGTTAAATGCTATAGAAATTAAATCCAACAACTGTATAACATACTTCTTGTCTTGTTTCCTTGCAAACAAAATTCTAATAGCCCATACAATGATGACTCTTAATCTACAAAACTATAAAATGCTGGTTTTCAAAAGAACCTTTTTAGAAAGGCTGTTCTTTTGAATACCAACAGTGTATAGTTTGGTTGAGAAATAACGGAGAAAACCCATACACTGTATACACTGTATACACTGTATACTCACAGAGAATGAGAAAACTCAAATATGGGCCCCTATCACTTTAACACTTTCCAAACGATAAAATATTAGGGTTGTCCATTTTGGAGGGAGTTGAAGACTGCAAAAAATAAATAATATGAAAAGGAATTTTTTTTTAATATAGTCCAGAAAATATTGAGGCAAAAGGAGTGATTGTGACCTGCACTTTTTTTGCATCAATCTTTTCCAAAGGATTTTATCTAAGGGACATCTAAACCAAGTCTTGTTTTGGATAGGATTAACCCTTTCACAAACAGTAAAATTGTAGACTGTTTGAATTTGAAAACCGTCACAAATAATAACAGTTAAGCCATTACCAGACTGCAACATTTTGGGGATGGATTTGGTGCAGTGGTAAGTTGGTAACGTGCTGAACTTGCAACACAGGGGTCGCAGTTCACTACCCCGCCTCTCAAGTCTTTCCGATGGACTTTGACCCTTACCCAAACTTTTGACTTTTCAAATTTAAAAGCTGCTTCAGAAAGACAAAATTGGTATAAATGAATATAGAAATTGTTTATATTATGGCTCAGAAAATATTGAGGCAAAAGAGAAACTGCTGGTTATCAACAATTTCTTCTTTTGCCTCAATGTTTTCCCAAGTCATTTCTATTAGGGATGTCAAAACCAGGACCCGGTTTCTCGAAAATACTTAACTAAGTGCTCATTCTCAAATCTGAGCACCGTGCTCAAATCACACAAAATCCATGTGAACTTCAATCGAATACCCATCAATGTTGAAGAGTATTTCATTGAAGATGAGCATGTGCCGTTTCTCCAGTCATTCGATTCTTTTTCTTAAAAAATGTGGGGATGTTTACGTGTACATCACGAGCTGCAAAAAGGTCCTGAACATTAAAACCCTTGTCGGCCATGATGCTATCTTTGGGATCACACATATTGATCATGTTACTCCGTTCAACAATCTGCCGATCACTGGTGGATCCCCCATACGCTGGCGAAATGTAAGAGACCAATCCTCCAGGTGTGACACCAACAAGTGTCTTCACAGTGTTTCGGTTTTTATATGTTGAAAAGGTAGCCTGCTGTGATGTTGGGTTTTTGGGCTTTTTCACCGGGCACTCTGTGCCATCTACAATAACACGGGTGTTTGGATAGCAGCGTTTGAAGCCTGTTGGTGCAAAGTAACGAACTTGCTCTTGATTTGGCCAAATGTTAATTTCTTTCCACTGTTTCTCCATGAATATTACCCATGTAATGAATACATTACTGACAACACTTTCTGCAATTCCAAACATTCTTCCCAGTTCATAGTTTGGTGTATGACGTCGGAGTTTAATGAGCACCATGAACAACTGATTTGGTACACTGATATTAGAAACATGGTGATAAACATAATTCAGGTGATACGCGGCAGGGCCAAGTAAATTTAAAACAAAAAAAAACTTGACATAATTTTCAAGCCCTGTGAAGTAGCGAACACCAACTGGATCCTTCTCAAAGTTGTGTATGTCGTATGGTGCCTGTTTGGGCGTCTGACTCGCTACATCTACCATAGACATTTGCACGGTGTCCATTTGCTCAGTGTTCTCCGTATCATCGCTTGTATAATCCGCACTGGAGCCTACAGTTTCACTGGCGCCTATGTCATCGGCATCCATCATTTGAAATTTCTGGGCAAAGTAAATGGGTTCCTGATTAGTCAAGTCCTGAAACAACCTTCGGCGCTTTACTGAACGTGCCTCAGATCTCTTTGCACGTGCTTTTGAAGACTCTGTTTCAACAGCTGGTGCCCACGTGAAGACCGATGGTACAGCTGTCTTCTTTAATGTTCGTTTCTGTCGATCTTGACCTGAAAATATACACCACATTGTTTTCAGAAACCGAGACCAGGTCTTGTTTAGAAAAGGGTTAATGCAGGAATATTTGCTGCTTAGTCCTTTCCAAAATAGGTCCTAGTTTTCACATCCCTAATACAAAAGGCTGAGAACATTGAGAAAACAAAAGAAAATCAGCATTTTCTCCTTTATTCAGACATTCCATTGAAGCAATTATTTTACATTGATTGGGAAGAAAGTTTCTTCATCTTATTTTAATCCCTATACATTGAGCTTCCTGGAAAACCACCAATACTCCCACTGAAAATTATGGCCACCTTTTGTCTCAATATTTACTGTGCTATATAGTGTACACAAATCATACCCTTATCAACACATGTATGTTTTATTCTGAAGTAGCTTTCAATTTTGAACACCCTGAATTTTTTTCATTTGGGAAAGGATTAATCCTGTCAACTATTATCAACAATTTCCATGTAGCAAAAAGGTAAACATTGATGACCTAGTTTCACCATAAGCATAATCGGTCCGACATATTCGTTGTACCTATCAAAAGAAGAAATCGTGAAGTAAACTGACTTTTCGGGTTTAAATTTAATCATTCACATGATAATATAGGCCCGTCTACATACCGTGGTATGTCAATGTCACATAATCATTTTCTGTGAAATGATTGCGACAAATGTAGCTGTATTTGCTGTTTGGTTCCCACTTTTCGAACTTCGATCTTCCGTCTTCTTTTGCTCGCCGTATAGCGTGTATCCATGCGTCCCGTCGTGTCTTGTCCTTAGGAATAATGTGATCGCCACTATAAGTACAGTTGGGGACAACACAGGTAGTTTGAGGCATTTTATTGATTGTTGAAAACTTGTCATTCGTCACTTACGCTTCGCTGACTATGAATGGAAAACTAAACCGGAAGTTGGTCGGACCAATGCAGGCGTAGCGCCCTCTATATTGATAGCGAGGGAAGATAACTGACCGATATCGCTCATTGTTTATTGTCTGTACTCTAGCTACATACATACAGCGAGTACATTTCTTGATTTATGCATCTGATACGTAGGCTTTACATATGGCACCCCAAGCTTAAATTATCTGAAGTTAAAATACCTCAACAGAGCAGAAAGGAATGGTAACACCAGTGTCCCTGATCTGTCAGCCACATATCAAATACACTTAAGGCCAACAAATTGACTTGGCTATGAGGAATACACAAGGAAGGGCTCTCCAGATGGAACAAAATCATGCTGTTTTCTCAATGTGAATCGCAAAAAATGGAGCTTGACAATTGCTTAACAATGTTATTCTGCTATATGTAAGCATTTCTACATTCCAGGATCTCTATTCAGCCAATAAAAATTACCAAGATAATTGAAATAATTAATTTTATATGTGTATTAGAATAAAGTCCCGCAGGTTAGACACCTTTGTATCATCATATGGCATTTAATAAAATGTTAATGTTCAAAGTCCTATTTTGCGGCAATTTTGGATTCATCAAAGGATAACATTTTGTCAACTAAACTAGATATAAGCAAGAACACCAGTACAATACATGGAATCAATTAAACTTATTTGCACTTAAACAATAAAGATTAAAAAAATCAAATGGAAACTAAATACATACATTGATAATAAGATTTATAGGAACAAAATATGATGTGTTGCACACTTTAAAATCGCAGTTACTTCCAAACAAAACATCAAATAGATCTCAAACAAGGCATAGATGTTCTTAAAAGAGTGAACATGGATATCAGATGGTTAAAAACTCACGAGAAAGAAAAAAAAAATCCCACCTTTTTGTAGGTATTTAACTTGAAAACAATCACAAATTGTAGACAAATCATAAATATACATGCATATGCAAATGAGCAAATTTGCATAAAATAACTGAAAATTAAAGAAAAAGTCATTAGCTTTCATTTGATACCATTCTTTCATCTGTAGGTCAATATTCAATCAAGCTATGATCAAAAACGTTTTGAAAATTCAAATGAAAAATTTGATGGGGTTAAGGGTTTGGAAAAGGGTCAGGGTCAAAAGCCCCAACAGCCAGATTGCAAACATTGCTCAAAATTTTTCTAATAAAATGTTCTTTAAGATAAACTATGTTTACATGATTCCCCTTGAATAGAAACACAATGCTTATGAAAGTATTTTCGAAATACCCGCTAAAAAGGTCACAGTTTTAAGTAATGTCATTAATATTCATGAATATGCAAATGAGATAATTTGCATAAAATTTATGGCAAATTATTGGGACAGCCATAAGCTTTCATTTGATACCATTCTTACATCTGTAGGTCAATATTCAACCAAGATGTGATAAAAAACGTTTTGAAATGACTTGACAATTTTATAGGGTTAAGGGTTTAGGTAAGGGTTTTTGCCAAATGCCCCAACAGCCAAAGTGCAAACATCTCTCAAAATGTTTCATGTATGATTTTATTTAAGATTAATTATGTTTACACAATTCCCCTGCGCAGAAATGTCTTGTTTTAGAAAGTATTTACAAGATATTGGTCGAAAATTGCAATTTTAGGAAAAATAATTAATATTCATGAATATGCAAATGAGCTAATTTGCATAACATATCTTAAAATGAAAGAGCAAGTCATAAGCTTTGATTTGATACCATTCTGACATCTGTGTGTAAATATTCAATCAAGATATGACCAAATTTTCAAAATTTGAATGAATAATTTGGTAGGGTTAAGGGTTTAGATAAGGGTCACGCCGAAAAGCCCCAACCGCCAGAGTGCAAACAAGGCTCAAAATGTTTCTAATAAAATGTTCTTACTGATAAACTATGTTTACCAAATTCCCCCTGGACAAAAACGCATTTTTTAAGAAAGTATTTATCCAATTTTCGCCAAAAATGGTAATTTTAAGGGAAATCATTAATATTCATGAATATGCAAATGAGCTAATTTGCATAAAATAACTACAAATGAAAGAGCAAGTCATAAGCTTTCATTTGATACCATTTAGACATCTGTAGGACAATATTCAATGAAAATATGACCAAATAAGTATCGTAAATTTGAATGAAAAAAATGATAGGGTTAAGGGTTTTAGATAAGGGTTACAGCCAATGGCCCCAAAGGCCAGAGTGCAAACAATGCTCAAAATGTTTCTAAGATATTGTACTTTATGAAAAACTATGTCTACAAAATTCCCCCTGGGGGGGGGGGCAAACATGTTTCTGGCCCAGGGACTAATCCATTTCTTATATCATATCAATGTTTCTTTGACTTTCTCATAGAGCCATCATCAAAACCAGGGGCCAGTTTCATAAAAATATTTAAGACGTATTTTTGACTTACCGATGTCTTACGAAACACTTAAAACAACAATCGCATAACCTTTGACTTGATTGAAGGGGTAATACGCGACTCTTGTCCTAAAAGTGTAGTAAGTCATCGGTATGTCAAAAACACGTTTTAAATCTTTTGATGAAATTGGTCCCATGTTATATTTGGAGATACGAGGGTGAATTGGTAGGCTAAGCAGTGAGCCTCTCATAGAACGGGTCAAGCAAGGGTGTCTATTTTCAGCCCCTGTATTCCCTGGCTATATAAAGGTGTGCAGCCGAAGACTATTGTCATTTGGTCAGTTTATGTTGAAGAGGTAGCACTCTAAAGAAAGCCTGTAGCACAATCTACATGTGCAGCAACAGTGGCTCGGCTCGAAGGGGTGAAGAACAACACAGGGGCTTCGGTTACGTCTGTTTAATTACATATTGAATGTGACATGTTCATCAAGATCTCAAATCCTCGTCTCTCTCTGTATCTTAGCGGTGACTATTTATACCCAAATCTAAACGGACATATATCCTGATCAATGCACGAACAAGGATGCAACAACTAGGATATCTTACATCTACCAGGATACCCATCAATATAAACGGATTTAATATACATGCACAGTATTGTGAAAAGATTCAACAGAAACGGCATCACAAAAGTAACTTCAATGAGACTGTGTTACATATTCGTCCCATCCTTTCAAAATTTTCTACTAAGTAGAAAATTCCAAAAATACATTCTATTCTTGAAAATTTCCCACTTTTAGTGGAAAATTCTAAACTTGTATAATAAAATGATTTTTTTTCATTCACTTTATCATATGCATGCATAAATAAATGTCAAAAGTAAAAATTTGATAAACAAAACACATTGTTTCAAAGTCCTAAATCTACACTAAAATATTAAGATAAATCTTCAGATAAAGAGTCAATGTTTCGTTTGTTCCCTTGCTCGTCTGTCTCACCCGAATATCGTTATGTCCCTCACAGTCTGCGCACGTGGTGTTTCCGTTTCGTTTGTTGACATCGAGTCAGGTTCTTCTTGGTCGGTTCCCGTTTTCTCGTGACTAGCCCATGTTGTTATGTCTCGTCTCGTCTGGTTCACCCTTGTACGTAATAATTGAGCACTGAAACCTATGCCCAATTTCTTCTGCCAAATGTCCAAAAATTCGATTCAGCATAAAGTGGAAAGCCTCGTCGAATCTCATGTTTTCACAGCTTCTATGATCAAGGTAATTTTCGTCGCAAGTAGCTTCCATCGCTCCTTTCAGTTTAACTGCAATGAACTAAAATGTTAATTTAGAATAGTGTGTCAAGTTCAGCATTTACGTTACTTTATTTCAATCGATTGTTAACAAGTGTTCTTCTCCATATGACACTTGAGATTTTCATAAACTTCCTTTTCACTATATGTTGTTGGTGTCAAGACAATGTTTACAATAAATTGTCTCTCCAACTCGTGCGACGCGGCATCGGTAGAAGGTTGGTCCCCTCTGTCCTCAAAGTTTGAAGCTCGACATCCGTCAAATCCGAATGCTGTCGCCCAGATAGCTGTCTCCTTATATACCTTTTACACAAGCAACCAAGCAGAATTTATGACTTATTGAAGGCAAAAACAACTCAAAAACAAATTATGCATTTTGTAGCAAACAACAGTAACAGCCTAGATCCAATAAAGTATCAAACGTTATCCCCTTTTTTTCTACGTCGTAGTCAGTCAGTGTACTCTAGTCTTATGACATGTGTTTTGTGTCTGTCAACAAAGATGTTGATATTCGAAGCAATTGAAAATTGATCCGTTTAACAGTTGCCAAATAATCGTATTTGTTAAGTGTTTACTTTCAATTTGAAACACTAGTATTTGTAATTGGTAATAAAGGATCTACCACGTACACATACAAAATGTTCAAAAAGGATAAAATACATATTCTACCATAAGTATGTCAATGGGTGAGCCTGTATGAACCTTAGTATGACAATCCATACCAAAGCAACGAACAAACCTGTCCTTGACATAATTCAAATGTATTTTCATGACCACATGTGAGCTTTATCTAAAACACATAAGAAAATGATACTTAGCCTTGCTTCAAAATTGCTCCTGATAATTTCGATCTTTGACTGTCTATTAACTCTTATCAACATTCCGGATTCGTTGATAAAAGTTAAGACTCTGTTTGACAACATTTACTTTCTTCTTCTGAATATAAAGGAAAGGGATGACACTTGACCGCGTATATTTTCAAACACGTGTCAACTACAGAAGGTACTTAATATTGTCAATTGTACATAGTATAATACATATATTATCAAATTGCTCAAAATCTATAATGACTGTTACTAAACATTTTGCTCCTGTATCATTTATACCTCATTTGCCTTAGAATATACGATGACAACATTATCTTTAACTGACACTGCCTTATAGCAAAGAACGGTGCACACAATTTCTTCTCTAAGTGACAGATAAATAATATTGTTGCCAAGATGCCTAGTATAAAGGTTCATTTCGCCATCTTTATTCCTATTATCTACACAATATTTTGTTTTAACATCTAACAAAATATCCACAAAAGATAATTATCAACGAAAGGTAGTTTTGTTCAACATACCTTTTCACAGGTCGCTATCCTGTAACAAGTCTGAATCGCCATCACGTTTCTTCCGTGACCTTATTCCTTATTCTACGCCTTTAGTCGGCCTCAGATTCTTCATTCGAATCTTTTCGCTCTATGCGAAACTTATACCTATAAATGTTTACATCCCTTTATATAAGAGTATATGTTGAGCTCCTACAAGCGGAATATATGTATCATCGACCCTAAATACAGCCAAGGTCATGATTTACGCACTCTGCAATTCCTTGCACAAATCTAAATGTATGATTATACTACGGTTACATGTCTGATTACATTCTACATTAAAATGTGGCTCATGTTTAATCCTCCAAGACTAAACTTATCTCAGCCAACGCATCAATATGCAAGGTAATTTTCTTAACAATAATTAAGTCTAACTTATATTTTCCGATTTATTTTTACTAAAAACATACACCTTTTCTTGTGGCGCAAATTGTCAAAAGTTTTACTTCCCTATTTGTTATTTCCTTCATTTGGACCATTTCAGCTATGTGAACTAATTGATAACACGCAAAACACTTAATGACTTACTACTATGCACTTAAAACTTTCCGTCTACATTATTTATACTTGTCTATCTCAAACGACAATCTTAAAATAAATAATAAAGGCAATCAAATTTTGTCTCAAATAATCTGGCTCCTTAAACAAATGTCCCTAAACTCGTATTCTTATGTTCCTACTCTAAGCACATATTTTTTTTTCGTAATCTCATGTTCTGTGCACCTATTACAATATTCAAAGCTTTATCAAGTCTGTCAAGATGTTCTTTCATAAATTTCATTTTTTAAAGTCTTCTACTAGTCTGTCTATAAAATAAACTGTTAGGTCCTCTGTCTAGCCAATTAAGGTATTCAGGGCCTAATAAAAAACACCACTTTCTAGCCATTTGAAATGCACCAAATTCCATACACTTGTAAATACACTACAAATAAGTTGATTAACCGTGCCAGATTTCAAGATTTTGCTTCAAGAAGTAAATAATTTACAAAAATTATTTTACTCTATATTCATATGCAAGGGAGGTAATTTTGAACATTTTTGTCAAATATTTCCATGAATATGCATTAATTCAAAATTCTAAACCGTACAAAATACTTATGCTTACATTTGGAATGGAAATTTGACACAGTTTAGGAATTACTGGCACTTTTCAAATTTTGCAGTTGGCTCTTTGGTGCTAATTAGGCCCTTCTAACCTTAAAGTAACATATTTTTCAATACTTTAAATCAACCCCTTAAATTGTCTTGTGCCTGACTCGTCAAACGTCTGCACAATATCTTTGACCCCCTCGGCCGAAACTGTTGTTAATGTTTTTAATGTGACCTTCAACTGATCTACATAAGTCTAAAAGTTCTGCCATGCTATAGCAAAAGTAATAAAAATCGACTCACGATTTCCAGTTGTAAGGTCTCGCTCCAACCCAGATCCTAGTGTCACGGTACCAAAAAGGCTACATGTAGCACAATCTACATGTGCAGCAACAGTGGCTCGGCTCGGCTCGAAGGGGTGAAGAACAACACAGGGGCTTCGGTTACGTCTGTTTAATTACATATTGAATGTGACAAGTTCATCAAGATCTCAAATCCTCGTCTCTCTCTGTATCTTAGCGGTGACTATTTATACCCAAATCTAAACGGACATATATCCTGATCAGTGCACGAACAAGGATGCAACAACTAGGATATCTTACATCTACCAGGATACCCATCAATATAAACGGATTTAATATACATGCACAGCATTGTGAAAAGATTGAACAGAAACGGCATCACAAAAGTAACTTCAATGAGACTGTGTTACAAGCCGGGCTAGTGGCTTTTTGCAAAATGGACAAGGTTGCTGAAAGAGCAGTGATTCAATATCTGTATAAAAAGGGTCGAAGGCCATCCATGTAGATATGGAAGTCCTGTCACCGTTGCAACACCAGAAATGGCCAATAAAGCCCATGGTATTGTTATGACTGACAGGCGGGTTACAAAGATATATATATATATAGCCAGTAAAACTGGTATTTCACAGGAAAGAGTTCGTTCCATTCTCACAGAAAATCCTGAGATGAAAAACCTCGGTGGGTACCAAGGCTTCTGACAGTTGACCAGAAGCACGCTAGGCACTCTTTGTCACGTGCTAATCTGAGTCTTTTAAAGGCATACCCAGATAGCTTTCTGCAGAGGTTTGTGACTATGGATGAAACTTGGGTCCATCACTTCAACCCAGAGTCAAAACAACATTCCAAACAATGGAAGCACCCTGGCTCATCCCCACCCAAAAAGGCAATGGCCGTCCCATCAGCAGGAAAGGTTATGGCTTCGGGTTACTGTGATGCTGAGTGCATTTTGATGGTAGATTATCTACAAAAGGGCCAAACAATTAATGGACAGTAGTATGCATCACTTTTAAGGCAAATGAGAGAAACAAACCATCAAGCTCAAACGCCATGGAAAACTCAGCAAAGGTGCAATGCTCCTGTTCACAAATCTGCCATTGCCATGGCTGCCATTAATGACTGTGGGTTTGAACTAGTAAAACACCCGCCTTATTCACCTGATCTTGCTCCATCAGACTTTCACTTGTTTCCACAGTTGAAAAGAGCTATTGCTGGTACCCACTTTCAGTCAAATGATGACGTCATACATGCAGTGGAGGCCTTTCTGAACGATCAGGAGAAGGAGTTCTACAAAAGTGGCATTGAGGCCTTAAAACATCGCTGGCAAAAGTGTATAGACAAAGAAGATTATGTTGCAAAATAAAATCATTTGGTAGTTACAATTGAAACCTTTCTATGTGAGGCTCATTACTTATCAATCAACCCTCGTTGTTTTAATTGATGGTTTTAACCCTTCTCAAACAAAGTTTGTTATTGATATAGCGCAGTTGGTTGAGCATCGGACTTTCAATCATGAGGTCCTTGGCTCAATTCCTGGCCGGGGCAAACATTCTTTCTGACAAAAGTGTCTCCCAAGAATGTTAACCTGTGTGGGCGAGCTACTGGCGACTCGGTAAGAATGTTGTGGTGGTATTGACGGCGAGATTTGACCCGGCAGAGCAGACCAAGCGGAAAGGTCAACAGACTTATCGTCCAGGGCTGATAGGTATGCTGGAACGCCTCGTGATTTGCCGAACACTTCGCATGATTCGCTATTTACAGCTAATAATCATATTATTCAACGACATAACAGTATTTGCACGTGCATACATTTGTCGCGTCATCCTAAAATTGTAATTGGTTAACTGAAAATGCAAAAATGCCGATCTTGGTCAGCCTGTGCCATCTGTACGGTAGGACCAGGATGTGAACTGTATTTAAATATTTTCGTGTGTTTTTTTTTTTTTTGTTTTTTTGTTTTTTTGTTTTTTGGTTTTTTTTTTTAGATTACGCCTATTCTAACGATTAGTTTTACTGAAAATTTCGATCAAAACGGACCACGGTAGCTTAACATGTCATTTGACTAGATTATATAAAATCTTATTTTCACATGGTGGCAAAATGTTGTATAACGGATACAGTGCACGCTTTTACGTAAATTAACGACGGACAATTTCCATCTAAACTGGACAATAAACTTTTCCACTTTTGTGTACAGTTAAGGTCACTTAGCCGGGTCAATTATTTTCCTCTATACTTGAATGAGAAACGACAGAAATCCGTGGTTAGGGGCTCGACCCTCCGCAATATGACCATAACATACTTTAAGCACCAATTAATCAAAACAGATATAGCATTCCAACGATAATGTGATGTTTACAAACAAAGCTATAGATAGAATGAACTCGGCCTACAGGTAAGAAAGACTTGTTATATTCGATTAAAATATTATATTTTACGCTAAATTATATTGACATACTCGATAGCGCAGTGGATAGAGCACTGGCGCTTCGTCCATTTTCTTTTAGCAAACGTGGGTTCGAGTCTCATAGAACGATGGGTAATTACATATTTTGTTTTACAAGTATATTTTGCTATATCATTTTAGAAAAAAAGATGAGAAGAAAGCAGACTCTTTATGATTTTTATATAGATTTATAAGATAATTTCGGAAAATCACGTACATAATGTTCTCTATAGTGGGTATATGGCCTAAGACAACATTCAAGTCTTGAATCATGTGCTTGTCGCATTAAACGTGCTTTATTAGAGTTAATTGTATATGTTAATAAACTTTTTACCAGTTTATGCTAGATATTCGCATTCAAAGTCTTGATCTATTATTAATCATGATCGAAAAAGGTTATTCTGCTGAAACGAAACTCACCATAAAGAATGTCTTAAAGGTATTTATTTGAAATGATGGTAATTCGTAATAATATAATAATATTTCATGGCAGAGCACCCCATGCTTATCGAATGGAGTGCTCTGCCATGTCAATTCTCGCCCTCTATAAAACGCAAATAAGGGGAAAAATAAAAAAAATATACACGGCTATGTGTGGAATCGAACCCACACAGTTAAATAAGAACTACTTCTCTACGGTCAAGTGCCTACTGTTTAACCATTAGACCACAGACACATGTATATTGAGGAAGTCATACTTACAATATAATCATTGTTTTCATTGCGATAATTGCGATAATTGTGTTTTGATCTGTCTAACCTTTCATTGTCAAATGAGTATGGTCTATAATTTTGGCGGGAATCTGATTATCGTTGGAGGACTATATCCCTAATTCAAAAGGCTTTTGAAAATTTAGGCCAAATGAACAAAAAGCTAATTAGTGGCATTATCCTTATTGGTCTCAAAAATGCGTATCATATGTTGTACACGGACCATGTATTTAGCAAATCAATTTTGTTGTCTGGCATAACTATCGATTTGGATCGGTCTAAACCTTTATCGTATATGGTAAGGGTTAAGCAAGCTTTCTAGTACGAGACCATGTTTGAATGTGTCAGGCTAGCAGCAAGAGCATATCGATGTTTTCAAGAAAATCCTCGTAACTACAGCTTGCTTTAGGCTGCAGTTACGAGGTTTTTGTTGAAAAGCGAAGGTATGGAGTACCAAATGGGTCAAACGTCTTTAGTTAGCATGCACAAAGGACTGATATAGTCATAAAAAGTGACTCTCTGAGACAATGAAATCTCAGCGAAAACGTTTGTAATCTATTTACGATTTCTATCTTTCATAGAATTTTCTTTTTTGCGCAAAATTATCATCACATTAAGATTAACACATCCCTAAACGCAGAAATTTATACTGTTCAAATTGTGAAGATATTATAGATTCCACATAACAATAGATATTCTAAGATATAAAGTCTTTATGCACAACTAGCAATTTTACCCGTCTCGAAATTTGACCTTTGACCTCGATGACCTTGACCTATCCGGGGCTGCCCTCCACCTAATCCCGTCCAATAACCCGTAAGCAATTCCGTCCCGTAACCCGTAAAAACGATACCCGTAACCCGTAAAAACATAAATTTGACCTTTGACCTCGATGACCTTAACCTTTCAAAAAATGAACCCCTCAAGCTAATACCCGGGGCCGCCCTCCACCTTCCCTCCAAGTTTGGTGAAGATCGGCCCAAGGACCTGGGAGGAGTATGGGAACAAACGGACAAACAGACAAACGGACAAACGTTGCTCAAATTATAGTAAGATACCACGCAGAAAATATTGAGACAAACGGAGAAATGACTGATTACCAGCACTTTCTTCTTTTATCTCAACTTTTCCAAATCGTTTTCTATCAGCAAGTCAAATCCGGTGTTGTTTGGTAAGGGGTTGACTAAAAGTACATTCAAAATCTAGCATACAGCTTTACTGATAAAGACTTTTGATGAATGTGTGCTATATCTTATCATTCGAAACGCATGTACCATGGGACTAGTGTTAGGTTGTCAGAGGTAAAATGTATTCAAGAAATATATATGGAATGGTATATCTGCATAGTTAGATTTCTTCTGTCCAAAGAAGATTTAAATGAAGTTCATTTAGTCCTTTTATATAAATTCTGTATATGTGACCCGTCGCGCTAAAAGGGACCTTATCGGGTGTGTGAAAAATATCGACCCTAGTCAGTCTGCGCAGTCCGCGCAGCCAGACTAGGGCCGACACTTTTCACTTTTATGTAAATTTCTAAATCCGGAGTCGATTCTTTATCTTACTATATGTTCGTTTGTCGCATAAAGGATCTGGTTGACCTGTATCGAGTCTGACAAGTTTGTCAAAATTTGGATTTTTGGAGTTTGGATAAGGTCCCTTTTAGCGCGACGGGTCACATATGATTGACTGACCTGTCGTTGATGGGGTGACACCGGCGTAACTTTTCCCTTCTTTAGCCTATGTTAAAATGGTCAACTTACCGCTGTCACAGCACCTTCCACAACATTCGCGGACACTCGTGACTTGGGTTCCTTCATCTACTGCCTCTTTACTCTCTTTTTATGGTGGTTTCAATATAGGTTGAGAAGGAAAATCTGAAAATATCCAACAAAGAACATGACCACTACTTACTTTCACTTTAGAATGGCTGTTTTCCGCCAGACTACATGTACATTTTTGGGAAGTATCCGCAGAAAGTAGTCCTGCAAATAATGCAAAAAATATGCTATAAAACCAAAGAGCAGATGCAAAAATACTAAATTACCACAGAAAACAGTACTTAAACTATTGTTTAACACTCCAAACAGCCCTCTGCATGCAGAGACAAAAATTTCTAGGACTATTTTCTATTGTACAACGACCCGGAAGCAAAAGGTTAACCGGGGTCACTCCTTATATTTTTAGCAAAATTTATGGGAAACTGGACCTTGATAGTGAAAAAATTGGCATCACCGCTTAAATCCTTCTCATTTGTAGCATAGATAATCATGATAATGCAATGCACCATTAGACGATGCAAACTCTGGCTGTCCCCATGTTGTCTCTAAAAATAGACTAGCATTGGTTCCTTTAACTCTTTCCCAAACGACAAAATTTTAGGATGATCCACTTCAAAAACTACCACAAATGACAAAATGGAAGTTAGGAAAGAAAGAATTTGTGTAAAATATGGCATAGAAAATATTGAGACAAAAGGAGAAACTGCTGGTTATCAGCAGTTTCTTCTTTTGTTTCAATGTTTTCCCAAGCCTTTTCTATAGGGACGTCAAACCCAGGTCTTGTTTGGGAAAAGGTTAAAGGGCAAAATCAAAGCAAAGGCCTACAGAGTGGATAAATTCTTTATTTATCTATTATAACAGCATAAAGTATATTGAAGCTTTTCAACTTTTTTGATTGACCAGTTGGAAGTGTTCGGATTTAATTTTAATTAAAGGATGCACTGGATTAGTCGACAAGTGCACCGAATTTATAGCGGAATTTACTGTCATTCAATGGGCACTAATAATACCAACTTTGATATATTTCGTGTTAAAAACCATTAAATGACACAAATATTCTGCGATCATCCAACCACGGCCCAGAAATGCAAGGTCATAACTGTTCCACTGATATGGCTGACGATGTAACATGTTGTTAGGCGCTTTCATTTAAAGTCTTTGTCTCGTAGACGCTTCCGGCATTGCGTACGGTGCTGTTTGATCTTTCCCACGCTGACATGAACGTTACATGTCGTTGTAAATAGTGACATTTTGTTGGAGTTAAGCAACTTCAAGTGAATCACGTGACAATATTTTTCGATATTTTTCAATAATTTATTAATACGATGTTGTATATGTATGGTGGCTGGTTTATGCTATGTCGATTTTTTTTGCATGGCGCCCCGCCACACAAAGGACAACAACACGACAAAACGGTTATCTATCACATGCTCACTCAAATACACACATGTAACTATGGCGTACCAAATGGGTTAAAAGTCTATTTAGAGCGTGCATTCATAAAATATACGCGTCGACGCGTAGATTTTATGCATCGACGCCACGCATAAAATTTACGCGAGCAGTTGAAAATTTATGCGTCGACGCGTAAATTTTCAACTACTCGCGTAAGTATATGCGTCGACGCGTATTTTATCTATTAACCAATCAGATCCTTCGTTTCATCCATCAATTTTATGGTATAAAGGGAAATGTTTGTAACCGCCTCTCCCATTGGCCAGCCTCGGTTTCACATTTTTTACTACTGCTTGCGTAAAATTTACGCGTCGACGCATAAAATTTACGCGAGCAGTTAAAAATATATGCGTCGACGCGTATACTTTATGAGTGTATGCTCTATATAGAATTTTGACCCATTTAGTACGTCATATGTAACATCAAGGAAAAGTAGCCACGGTCTCGTTTAATTCGCCGAGTTCGACAGGCCGAGTTCGTGAAAGACTTAGTTCGCTGTGAAGCTGCGCATGCGAAACCAGAACGCTAAAAGGCTACAGTACGACAAATTCAATTTGTCGTGTCTTCGCATGGCGGAAGGAAAGAGTCAAGTACGCCAGATTCAATGTGTCGTATCTTTGTTTGGTGGGTCGAAAAGGAGAAAATGCCAAAGTACGACAGATTCAATTTGTCTTCGCATGGCAGGACGAAAGAAGAAAACACCGCATATTTCATGTGTTGTATTTTTGTGAGGCAGGGCGAGAAGGAGAAAGTACGACATATCCGATGTTTCGTGTCGTTGTCTGTGGCATGCGACAAGGCAAATGTACGACAGATAAATGGCGAAGAGCGAAGATACGACACATGAAATGTGCCGTGTTTTAGCTATAGATCCGTCGTGTGGAGGCCTTTCAACCCACCAGGGAAACTACAACAAATTACCGTTTTGCCATGTTTTTGCTTTGCGTGGCGGCCGCTATTACCGTTTCGTCGTGTTTTTGTGCTGTGTGTGGCAGGCGCAAGCCACAGATAAGGTATGGCATAAATAAGCCACCATAGTATAAATCAGCAACCATAGATAATATCATGACCGTTTGAAAAAAAAATGAAACATAGAAGGCGAGAAAATGCCAGGGATTTGCTGAATGCAAAGGGTCTTTTAAAACTCAGCTGATAATAAAATTATTGACGACCAACCAAAATTAGTTGGCTGATTTGATCCACATCTGGATTATCCCAGACGTTTTCCATGTCTTTAGTTTCACATCGAATTCAAATTGGTCAAGTGAAGTATTAACATAACCATAGACGATTTTCTGAAATATTCTGGTGCCTATCTAAGTACAGAAATATTATTTATTTACTCAATCACAAGTTACTAGAATTTACCATAGATTAACCCTTCCAAAAAAACTGACACTTACGTCCTTATCTAGATCTAATGAGAGTTTTAAGTATCATGAGAAAAGGATAAAATACCATTGATTTGTATTTTCTCCCAATACGGTATTTACCATGCGAATTTACTAACATACTCATTTCGTTTTTGAAATTCATTCATTTTATCGTATATGTATGTATGGTTTGAACGAGTCTGAATTTTAACGTTTGAGCAAGGGTAAACGTGACATGCAATGATCCACGTAAGATGGATAGATTGCGTAATTGTGTAGAAAATAACCGTGATCAAAGGCAAGGTAAATTCATCGTCCGTAAAAGCTAACTGTCTTAACAAGCTTGTAATGTTACGGGCAATGACTCCGGTCGTGTAAAGTATTCCACCCAATATTAGATTCTAAACACGTCTTGCATTTCCGCCGTCATACGCGGTAACGGCAATTGACGAAATTGTTCGGATTTCAAAAATACGGATAACCAAGGATCAATTTCTCCGACGGGATGTTTAGGAACGGGTTTGAATTGAATCCAAGAGGTCATTCGGTCTGTATAATCAGCTCAAATCGTTCAATGTTAACTTGTTTGACGTCCGTTATCGTAAAAAAAAGTTACGGAAAATTTCAGACAAAATTCAGAAAAGCATTTTCTTCTGTTGTCTCGATACTTTCTTTGATACACTGTAAAAAAATTCTTTTTTCATCATTACATTCTGTCGTCTGTGATAGCTTTCAAGTTGGATCAGCAAACGCATATCGTCGTTGTTGTAAATGCAAAACCTCGTATCTCGTTTTTGGAAAATTGTAAAGGGGAGGGAAAAAGTGTAATAAGTTTTCCCAAACTGAAATGTTTTACTTGAAATTTGGACATATTGTTCATAAATAACGTATCATTGATACTGATTGGTAAAATATTTCAAAACCTGCGAGAATTATCTGAACTGGACCACACAAGTTTGTACTTTGAAAATCGTAAGAATCGACATACGAGGTTTTGCATTTACACGACGATATGGCGTTCTTGATCTATGCTGTTCTCTAATAGCCCACTCATTACCTATAGGAACTGTGGGAGAGCAGTATGGTTCTTAAACAGACATAGACATCACTTGGGCACAGTCTGATCTAGTCTGACCTAGAAACGAGGTAGTCTCAAATGTTATAGAGTCATGGCTCATTTCATAACTAAATGGTGAGAAATGTATTGTTTAACCCTTTCCCAAACAAGACCTGGTTTTGACGTTCCTAATAGAAAAGGCTTGGAAAAAAATTGAAACAAAAGAAGAAACTGCTGATAACCAGCAGTTTCTCCTTTTGTCTCAATATTTTCTGTGTCATATTTTACACAAATCCTGGCTTTAATAACATCCATTTTGTCATTTGTGGCAGTTTTTAAAGTGAATCACCCTAAAATTTGACATTTGGGAAAGGGTTAAAGTGGTTTTGATTACAAATTTGTGGTGTCAAAAGGTGAATTTTAGAGTCAAATAACCACCCACTCTAACTAAAACCATTATGCAAATATAGGTTAGTAATTCCCCCTTCTCAAAGTACCAATTGTTTCGATGTCACTGATATTGGAAGCACAAGAACAACATTTTATAAAAGATAAAAAAAGAAAGAAAGAAACACACCATGATAACAACAAATCACCCAATGGTTGCTTACCCTTACGAAAAGTTCAGTTTTTACTTAGCCATGGCATCAGCTCACATGAAATTTGACCAATCTAACCTATTGCAGTTTAGGATTAGAAAACAGAAATCGCACAAAAGCAAAATGTGTCGAGCTTGGGAAAAAATTCAGAATACCTAGATGCAGTCTGTCGCATTATAAATTTGCATGTCCGTTCCTTGCTTCATTTAGTATTATTTCGCTGTCTAATTCCTCTGTCAATTTGGAACAATTAAAGTCGAAAATTGATCTTTTTGGATAAATAATTTAGCAACTGTTGTGATATGTAATGGTTTCATAATAGTTATATACATGTATATATATATATAAAGCAACTAAGGCTGTTTACAACATGCACTTTGATACGGTATATATGATATGTGTCATAATAGCATTTGTTCGCTCTAAAATCGTATTGATTTCGATACATCACGCAAACCCAGATTCCATGTTTTAGCCTCTCCCAATTTTTATATAACAGTTTGAATTCGAAGCACAGCGAAATAAATATTGAACCGGGATCTGAAAAAAGTGTCCGTACACTTTCCTTTGCATGCGTGTCAGTTTAACCTTTTCCCAAACGATAAAATTTTATGGTGATACACCTTCAAAAACTGCCACAAATGACAAAATAGATGTTATGAAAGATAGAATTTGTGCAAAATATGGCATAGAAAATATTGAGACAAAAGGAGAAACTGCTGGTTATCAACAGTTTCTTCTTTTGTTGCAATGTTATCCAAAACCAATTCTATTAGGGACGTCGAAACCAGGACTGTCATGTTTGGGAAAGGGTTAAATTTTATCAGTTTCCAAATCCAAACTAATTTCTGGCTTTTATGTTACGATTAGGAAATGTTTTCGACAAAACGAAAAAAGTAATACAGGATCATGTGGTACGTTAAACAATTCTCTGTTGATTTTTCCGACGTTGTAATGATAAATTGTATTTCACATATCGTCGTTGTAAATGCAAAACCTCGTATCTCGTTTTTTGGAAAATTTTAAAGGGGAGGGAAAAAGTGTAATAACTTTTCCAAACTGAAACGTTTTACTTGACATTTGGACATATTGTTCACAAATGATTTATCATTAATACTGATCAGAAAAAATATCTCAAAACCTGCAAGAATGGGCTTTAACTGGGCACACAAGTTTGTACTTTGAAAATCGCAAGAATCGACATACGAGGTTTTGCATTTACACCTACGATTTAAGACATCGTTTTCAGGTTCTTAGAGTAAATAGCTGGAGAAATTGAATGTGCGAAAATACAGGTGACAAGGATATTCTCCTTTTATCTGAATATGTTTGTGGTTAATTTTTGAGAAATCCTATCTTTTTCAAAAATTCCTTTTCGTCTGCTACAGCTTCCAAATGAATCAGTATAAAGTTTCGTTTGGTAATGGGATCTATCTTTTCCAATTCCTTAGTTACATAACATGGTATTCACCGTCTTTACAGAAATCAGAGAAATTGCTATCATTATATAAAGTTGAAAAGGAAACTGACGCATTTTCACAGGTTTCAATTAAAAAAGGCTCAGTTTCTGTTCCATTTATCGAGTCCGCACAGAAATTCATGTATAGAATTAACAATTGAAATACAATGCCGATGACGTTATGTATGAAAATGGAATCAAATATAATCTCACTTTTATCACATATCGCTGTAATTGAGAATCTAACATTTCTATTGCTATTATGGCTTTTCAGAACAACATGGATCTAGATCAGCCTGCACATACGCGCCGGCTGATCAAGATCCATTTTGTTCTATAATTGATTCTGTATGATATTTAACAACTGTAAGACAGCAGTACAGAGTTAGGTGTTTCTGCAAAAACCGACCCGGATCCATGTTGGTCTGAAATGCCACAACAGCCCCTTTTAATTAGACGGTGGTCAATGCTTTAAATCAGTTTCTGGAATCGAATTGACTTTGTTGAAAAATTATTGTCAATTGGTCAAAATTCAATTTTCATTTTCTGGCAATTCATGTGGACAACTGATTTGTTTTTTTTATTTACTAGCACAACCGCTACTGAATTAATTACCCAATTTTATCCATGCCATATGTTAATGCATTCATTCTTAATACCAGTACTATCATTTTTTAGCTAGTTGCTCTGTTGGAAGATGCGACCAATCAGATTGCGAAGTATTTTTATTGTTAACAAGGCCACGTCATCGAAGGTCGAATAAGCTTATTTGAGAAAACTTTCGACCAGCACCATTTGCACAATGCAACAACATATACACTGTGGGTTTAATTCCAGGTTGGACATTTTTTTATTTTAAGACTCATTCTAAAGACAAATTTAGAAAATGGGTGAATGATATACATTTAATAATTTGTTTACAATTCCACTCAATAAAATAGAAGTGTCCAATTACAGTGCTCCCAGCACTTTGATTCTAGATTCATGTCAGACTCAAATTAAATAAAGATCCTCATGCTGATCTTGGTTCTAATAAACGACAAGCCACTGTTCATAATTGTGCTACTATATAAATAAATCACGTGAAAAATAATTGTATTGAGGACAGACATTTGCATATTTTAATATAATATATCGAGAGGAAATGAGGAATTCTGGTTTATTTAATTGGCAGTCTCTTTTTTCGCGTTGATTTTAGCCTATTACCAGACTGCAAACAAATAGATTTGTCCAAATTCAAAGATATTTAGAGCGGGGAATTTTACATTTTAGAGGGTTTTGTTAAAAAAAACATGTGGGAAATAAAGAAATTGCTAGTAACAAGACGTCTGTTTGTCTGTTTAATTGTGTTCTTTTACTTGAAACCTGTAATGTTTACAAACATTGTGGAAAATGAAGAAATTGCTTGTTACAAACAATTTCTTCATTTTCCACGATGTTTTTCCACAATGTTTTCCAAAGCATGTATCTGGTAGGGTGTCAAAAGGCGCCTCTGTTTTCTTTGGAATTGGTGAAAGCTCTTTATCAAAGAGACGTCCAGACCAGGAGCTGTTAATGTAATTTGGTGGCATAAGGCCTCGATGCACCAACGATGCCCCCCCGTACAGTTCCTGCTATGTTTATTTGAAAAAGACTAAAACAGACGCAAATTAAGTTTGTTCCCGCCATTTCTGTGAAGTTATGTCCTCGATAAAGTGATACCAGACTTTCTGCAGCGCATTGTAGCTACCAATGATCTCCTATAATGGAAACTTATACGACAAGATCAAGATAAGAGAGGTTAAAGTCATTCTAAATTTGTTATTTTGAATCATAACCTTCAGCTGTGGGTGCTCATTTGAATCGTCTCAATAAAACTATTGCATGGAGTACCCACAACATATGGTTTGATGGTCTGTAAACAAAACATTGCATTTTGAAAAGCCATTACCACATCTTAACCCTTTCCCAAACAAGACCTGGTTTTGACGTCCCTAATAGGAAAAGCTTGAGAAAACATTGAAGCAAAAGAAGAAACTGCTGATGACCAGCAGTTTCTCCTTTTGTCTCAATATTTTCTTAGCCATACAAAAATCCTTTCTTTTTTAATGGCCGTTTTGTCGTCTGCAGCAACTTTCAGATTGGACCATCCTACATTTTTGTCGTTTGGGAAAGGGTTAATTTTAGCCATGTACAGCAGCAATTGCACTATGCACTATGCACAATAACTGGTATGTACAGAAAATCATGAATGGACTTTGCTTATTTAAAATGCTTTTTGAATGTAAGTAAAGTACGGTCTATACAGGGAAAAGGAGAAAAGCATAATTTTCGATCATTTCGTACCTGTTTACTGTTTTATTATCAACGTTCCTTCAATATGAGAGTAGAGTCAGTACAGGGATTGTATTTAAAGTGACATTTCACATTTATTTCATTTTTAAAAGTATGTCTTGATGCAAAGAGTGTTTATTCTAATGCGTAGAAACGCTATCAGTTTTTTGAAGTTGTTATCTATAAGTGAAAAATAGCCTTCAAAGTTGAGACAGAAATGAAAAATTCTATATAAATCTGAACTGTTGTCCACAACAATTGGTTTAATTTTAGCACAAAAATACATATTTCTCGTATACGGTTCAATATTCTGGCCTGAAATTTTCAGAATTCTCGTAAGAAAACATGCTCTTTCAGATAGAATAAAAGTAAAATTTATGTACAAATAATTGTGAAATGTCACTTTAAGATGGTCAAAATGTAAACAGGAAAAATGTAATTCCGACTCGCACATTCACTCCCACGCCAAGACTCATGTGCATCTAGGCTTTAACTCATTACCAGATATCAAACTTTTAGACTGGTCCTAATTCAAAGATGTTGCAGACGCCAATTTCAAATAAATGGAATTCCACATTTCTTTCATTTTTGGACAAAAACATTGTGGGAAAGGAATAAATTGTTTGTGACAAACAATTTCTTTATTTCCCACAATGTTTTTTTTACCAAAGCATTTATAATGTATGGCGTCAAAAAGCGTTCATTTTTAATAATGTGTTAATGACTGCGAGATTTTCATAAAGGAAAAAAAATACTGTTTAAACTCTTCCCTACCAAACCCTGTTTTTGGCGCCCCTAGAATGAAATTTGAATTGATACAGACGAAGAAGCAGACAAATTATGATTTAACTCATTACCAAACAACAAACTTTTAGGCTATTCCAAATTCAAAAGTGTTTCAGACGACAATTCAATTAAATGAAATTTCACATTTTTGGGTCTTTCTGAATAGAAAGCATTGTGGGAAATGATGAAATTGTTTGTCACAAGCAATTTCTTCATTTTCCACAATGTTTTCCAAAGTCATTATCTTGAAGGGTGTAAAAAGGCGCCAATGTATTGGAATGGGTTAACAGTTTTTCCCCACTGTCATCAAAACGTCAACATTACTTTTTCTATATCAAAATACAATGCCATGTGTCGTGAGTATCTTTACGTAACTAAATACAGTCGACTCTCGTTGTGTCGAAGTCAGAGGGACCTTCAAAATACTGTTCGACACATCCGATTTTTTCTTTGTATGTATAACAAGAATTTTAACTGTTTTTGATGCTCATCAAGTACATTCATAATTAAAATGTAGTAGGAAAAGGAAAGAAATTGCTCGACATTAGCAATTTCTTTCCTTTTCCTACTATATTTCAATGTCTACATTTACTTCAAAATAGTTTTGTTTAATATTTTTGATATCCATTGATGAGGATGGGACCAGACTTTCACTTCGACTTAAGCGGAAATTCGACTTATCCGATGTCGACATAACGAGTGTCGACTGTATAACATATGTACTACTTTAGCATGCGACTTAAATCAGGAAATGATTTAGTTTGCACACTGTTAGATTCATTTGTATGTCTTCTTTTCTTCAGTTTAACGAACCGAGTGTGCAAAAATGGTTTAATCCAATTAAGATGTCAAAATTGAGAAATGCATCATTACTACATGTCGTTTATTACTGAACCACGATACAGATTCTGATATTTAAACCATTGCATGGGTTGGTTCTTACATTGCTGGTGTTTGACACAGGCAAGATTCTAACTTGATTTGTTGAAAAAAAACGGTCAAATATCAACTTTATCGAAGCCGAACAAAATCGGATGAGTCGAACTCTGGATATGTCGAGGTATTTTGACGGCTCCTCCGACTTCGACACAACGAGTGTCGACTGTATCTCAAAGATCAAAGCACGCAACGATGGCATACAACCAAAAATGTAGTACATCTTTCAACTTACATTCATTTGTTTGAAACAGCTACATGTAAGTGGGGATAAAGGTATTCTAGCTTCATCTCAATTACAACCCATATGAACAAAACTAGACAGCCCTGGCGGTCTGGAAGCGCTCCACAGGCCTGATTGTTTGTCTTGTTGAATGCAATTTCAAAGGTTCAGGCTGCACAAACAAGCAAGCTGAAAATTTCAAGCAAGTAAGATCTTATGGTCAGTAAAACTCTGTGAAAGTCATTGTATTGATTAATAATACCAATGGATGTATCTAGGTCAGACACCGGCTTGAATTTGCCCTTCTTTAGCCTATGTTAAAATGGTCAACTTACCGCTGTCACAGCACCTTCCACAACATTCGGACACTCGTGACTTGGGTCGCTTCATCTACTGCCTCTATACTCTCTTTTTATGGTGGTTTCAATATAGGTTGAGAAGGAAAATCTGAAAATATCCAACAAAGAACATGACCACTAGTTACTTTCACTTTAGAATAGCTGTTGTCCGCCCAACTACATGTACATTTTTGGGAAGTATCCGCAGAAAGTAGTCCTGCAAATAATGCAAAAAATATGCTATAAAGCAAAAGAGCAGATGCAAAAATACTAATTTATCAAAGAAAACAGCACTTAAACTATTGTTTAACACTCCAAACAGCCCTCTGCATGCAGAGACAAAAATTTCTAGAACTATTTTCTATTGTACAACGACCCGGAAGCAAAAGGTAGACTGGGGTCACTCCTAAATGAAACCAGATTTCCCACATAAACTTATTTTTTCACTTTTTCCTAGTTTTTGGGTTATCTATGAGTAAAATAACACAAAAATCAAAGAGTTAAAGTCTGTTTCCAATGATTCATGGCCATTTAAACAGAGAATGTGGTATGGCAAAAATCCAGATTTTAAAGAAGGGTTTTTCATTCACTTATAACCTGTATAAAAATGTCAGTTATTTCCTTATGCCTGAATGGATTGACATCAGATAAAAAGTAATGTCTGCTGCAGATGCAGGACCACATTCTGGTAGCAGATTCATTCATCTTGTACAAATTTAGGACTCTTCAGGGTGTAATTTACACTGAAAAAGTGGTGAATATTTGGAGAAAAACATCATTTGGAAAGGTTTAAAACCTTCAAAATAATGCTTTTTGCTAAATATTTACTTTACATGTGCATTACAATTCACACATTCACATAGAAATTAAGAAATGTGCAACGATTCATAAGAAACTTACTCGTAAAGATCGGTTGAGTTGTACGGACCTTCCGCTTGGCGTTGCATCGATTCGGCCAAAATCATGTTCTGCGCTGTTAGTTTGTGGAGCCCGAATCAAATCTAAATTGGATCTGGTATCACACATAACCTGTTTTTGCACAGAAGGGGTGCCTGCAAGAAAGCTTCAAATGTAAAAGTCCCTTTCCAATGGAGCATTAGCAGATTATGGCCACTCTGTGGGCTGTCCTGAGCTTGAAATTTGATTAATTTACTGAAAAAGTGGCAAATATTTGGAGAAAAACATCATTTGGAAAGGTTTAAAACCTTCAAAATAATGCTTTTTGCTAAATATTTGCTTTACATGTGCATTACAATTCACATATTCACCTAAAAATTAAGAAATGTGCAATGATTCATAAGAAACTTACTCGTAAAGATCGGTCGAGTTGTACGGACCTTCCGCTTGGCGTTGCATCGATTCGGCCAAAATCATGTTCTGCGCTGTTAGTTTGTGGAGCCCGAATCAAATCTAACTTTGATTCGGTGTCACACATAACTTGTTTTTGCACAGAAGGGGTGCATGCAAGAAAGCTACAAATGTAAAAGTCCCTTTCCAATGAAGCATTAGCAGATTAGGGCCACTCTGTGGGCTGTCCTGAGCTTGAAATTTGATTAATTTACTGAAAAAGTGGCAAATATTTGGAGAAAAACATCATTTGGAAAGGTTTAAAACCTTCAAAATAATGCTTTTTGCTAAATATTTGCTTTACATGTGCATTACAATTCACACATTCACATAAAAATTAAGAAATGTGCAACGATTCATAAAGAAACTTACTCGTAAAGATCGGTTGAGTTGTACGGACCTTCCGCTTGGCGTTGCATCGATTCGGCCAAAATCATGTTCTGCGCTGTTTGTTTGTGGAGCCCGAATCAAATCTAACTTTGATTCGGTGTCACACATAACTTGTTTTTGCACAGAAGGGGTGCATGCAAGAAAGCTACAAATGTAAAAGTCCCTTTCCAATGAAGCATTAGCAGATTAGGGCCACTCTGTGGGCTGTCCTGAGCTTGAAATTTGATTAATTTACTGAAAAAGTGGCAAATATTTGGAGAAAAACATCATTTGGAAAGGTTTAAAACCTTCAAAATAATGCTTTTTGCTAAATATTTGCTTTACATGTGCATTACAATTCACACATTCACATAAAAATTAAGAAATGTGCAACGATTCATAAAGAAACTTACTCGTAAAGATCGGTTGAGTTGTACGGACCTTCCGCTTGGCGTTGCATCGATTCGGCCAAAATCATGTTCTGCGCTGTTTGTTTGTGGAGCCCGAATCAAATCTAAATTGGATCTGGTGTCACACATAACTTGTTTATGCACAGAAGGGGTGCCTGCAAGAAAGCTACAAATGTAAAAGTCTCTTTCCCCTGGAGCATAGCAGATTTGAGCCCCTTTCAGGGCTATCCTGGTCTAAAAATCTGATGAAACAGGGGGGTGGGGGGTCCTTAATCCTTAAATGACCATAGCCTCTCTTATCAAAACAGCCTATCAAAAGCAAATTTTCATCATTCTAATGCAGTGACACAGTCTGAGACAGGTCCTCACAACATCTGTGGATATTCTCCATCTAAGTTGTCTTAAAGAAATACTCACCCAGGTCCCTTTCAGACGTCAAAACATTGAAAAAAACAGCAGAAAATAAGAATTTATGACATAAAGTTGATTAAATCAACAATAATTTTATAAACCTCAAAAATTTTCACCAATATAATGCTTTGCAGACAAGCTTTTAGAACTTTCGACAAGGGAGGTTATTCGGCCCCTCAAATTTTCAACTATGTTTTTTTTAAATCCAAAAATATAAGAAAATATCAATACCTGGTCAAAACAATGTTTTCTGCAAGCTTCTTGTGTGTATTCCTACCTACAGAAGAAATTTCAGAAGGATATTCCAAGAAATGTTGAAGTTATTAGAAATCCAGTTTTGGCATCTAGGTCAGACACCGGCTTGAATTTGCCCTTCTTTAGCCTATGTTAAAATGGTCAACTTACCGCTGTCACAGCACCTTCCACAACATTCGCGGACACTCGTGACTTGGGTCGCTTCATCTACTGCCTCTATACTCTCTTTTTATGGTGGTTTCAATATAGGTTGAGAAGGAAAATCTGAAAATATCCAACAAAGAACATGACCACTAGTTACTTTCACTTTAGAATAGCTGTTGTCCGCCCAACTACATGTACATTTTTGGGAAGTATCCGCAGAAAGTAGTCCTGCAAATAATGCAAAAAATATGCTATAAAGCAAAAGAGCAGATGCAAAAATACTAATTTATCAAAGAAAACAGCACTTAAACTATTGTTTAACACTCCAAACAGCCCTCTGCATGCAGAGACAAAAATTTCTAGAACTATTTTCTATTGTACAACGACCCGGAAGCAAAAGGTAGACTGGGGTCACTCCAGAAGTGAAAATAAAGCCGAAAATGGCAATTTTGTCAATTTCAAGGGCACATTACTCATGACGTAAAATTCAGACCAAGCTGAAAACTCTACCAAGGTAAGATCTTATAGTAGTCACCAACATTCTGTACAAGTTTTGTCTTGATTGGTCGATATTTGTAGTTGCTAGAGCGAAAACAAAGTCAAAATAAAGCCGAAAATGGCAATTTTGTCAATTTCAAGGGCACATAACTCATGATGTAAAATTCAGGTCTAGCTGAAAATTACACCACAGCAAGATCTTATAGTCACCAACATTCTGTCAAAGTTTTGTGTTGATTGGTTAATATTTGTAGTTGCTAAAGTGAAAACAAAGTCAAAATAAAGCCGAAAATGGCAATTTTGTCAATTTCAAGGGCGCATAACTCATGATGTAAAATTCAAATCAGGCTGAAAATTATACCCAGGTAAAATCTTATAGTCACCATCATTTTGTTCAAGTTTTATCTTCATTGGTCAATATTTGTAGTTGTTAGAGTGAAAATAGAGTCAAAATTGCCATTTTTGACATTCAATGGCAGATAACTCCAGACTTTCTACTTCAATCAGAATTCTTTGAAGGAATTTGAGAGAGGCTCACCCAAGGATCATTCCTGTGAAGTTTGGTTGAAATCCATCTGGTAGTTTTTGAGAAGAAGATTTTAAAGGAAAAGTTTACGGACGGACGGACGGATGCACGCACGCACGACGGACACAGCGCCATGGCTATAGCCCGCTGGCCTGTCGGCCAGTGGAGCTAAAAAAGGGTTTTGACCAATGTCAATGTTTCATTCTGGCTATTAGAAAAAAAGCTTAGACAGTTGAATGTCAATTTTTGTACGCAATCCAAAATAATGTTGAGCGATGGGGATTATCGTCATTTTCTTCTTGTCTCATTTCCCACAAAGCTTATGATACTAGTCACATGAAACGACGACTTGTTTGCGAAAGGGTTAATGAATTCCTATCCTATATTGTTAATTGTTTACACTTTATTAGCCTAAAGACCATCCTCTATGGAATCGATAGGGGCGTGACATATGGATGATACTGCAATATCATAATCGAAAATTAACCCCTGGGAAATGTCACGTTTGTTTACATATTGTTGGTGGGGATAGAGTTTCGAAGTATGTGCACAGTAATCACGGTGCATAATCACGTGGCTCAGAATTTCCGATAATCTTCAATATCTTTTTAAATACTTGACCAATTTGAATTCGGTTTGAAGCAGAGAAGGTGGGGAAATGCCAGAAATAAGCTGGATGTGTTTGATTTTTGAAAAATTAACTGATAAAAAAGTTATTGAAGATAAACCAAAATTTTGGTTTATCTTCAATAATTTTTTTTATCAGTTGATTTTTTAAGAATCAACCACGACCATCTTAATGCGTGAATTCTGTCCACATTCTCTGCTTCAAACGGAATTCAAATCGGTCCAGTAATTACAAAATCATTGAAGATTTTCTGAAAATATTGTATTACATGATTATCCACCGTGGTAATAGTACTAGTACAATGGTTTTTCGACAACCACAGTATCAAATAAATTCGAAAATCCAAGAACCGAAAATTTGACTTTGTTCTGCCAGAAAATGACGTATTTACAACGTTATTATGTAGGTAAACATGCAAGAAGAACGATAAGCAACAGTTACTGTTTTTTGTCTTTTGGACAATGTTTTATTTCTGATCTAGATTTGAAAAATACACATGTAACGGAGCCGGGCACAATATTGCGCAGTTGCGGCTCTACTTAAAGCTGCTACACTGTGAGATTCGCAATTCAGCTTACCAAGAATATTATGTACTGTTCATAGTCTTAAAATAATAGAAACATCCTGATCTTTTTTGCCATGTGGTTTTTCCATGTTTTAGGCTGATATTAGAATGTAAAATGAATTTTCATTCGAAAGTTGGGTGAATCACATGCCTATAACATAATTATGACATAAAATCGCCAGTTCAGGAGATTTTTTTATAAAGTTTTATACGATTAAGTGTGTCAAAATTGTTGGGAATTCTAATTAATGATAGCGGAAATGTTTTGCTAAACGTCAAATGATTTCAAATTGCAGAAAATGACAAAGATAAATATATGTCTGGGGTCATAAATAGTAGCTTGAAGGTTAAAACAGAAGTGCGAACACTGTGGTATGAAATATGTACATGAACAATATACATAGCAGCAACATGCGATGCAGGTTTGACGCAGAGGGTCACGAGGTTAATGAATATTGCCTGTGGTTTGTGTATTCATTTCGATATGACATTTATCATGTAGGTGTCAAACATTCACCATCACAGTGCCTCACATATCATTAGTGGTTTTCGGTCTTTCAATATTGTTTCAGTATCATATTTCTAAGCTGCTCTAAACTGGTGCCCATAAGGATCAATACTCGTACGCGTGTACACTTCAGATGACCTTTGTGACGTCAGAAGTGTTTGAGTACAGAAAGGTCATGTAAAAAAGCAACTTTGTTTAATTATAGTAAAATGTTCCACCTGGATAACACCTGGATAAGCAAATGACAATTTGATCATTCAAATGACTGTAATGTTACCAAAACAAGAAGCAGGCCTAATATACAAGTTTCACTTTCTTTTTATCTCACGCAATGTTTTATTTATGGATATTGTATCGAAACTTACATATGAAGTAGGCCTATTGCAGGACATGAAAATGTTTTTATATTACCCAATCAGCATTCTCGTAGATAAAAGAAGCCAACCAAAGGTCATTTTATGGTGTCTTGTGCCTATCAATATATATCTTATTGCCTGTTACATATCTCGACAACATCTAGAGATACATGTATAGCAATAAAGTTAAGAGACATTTAGAGAAATAAAAACAATGCTTTTGTAACAGGCAAATTGAAAGGTCAAGTCAACCCGTCCCTACAATTACCAAGGTCGTGCAGCATATCGTCTCTTTTCAACGAAATCCTCGTAATTATAGCTTAAAAACAAGCTACAGTTGTATGGTTTTCGTTGAAAAGTGACAATATCGTCCGTGTTATCGCAAAACAACAGCTTACTAGGTTTTGTAATACCACTGACGATATTGGAGCATATTATCTTACGAGGCAGAATTCTTGGACGACAGATGCATTTGTTTCAGGGGCATAGGTCTCAGACATAAACTATACGAGTTTGTTGAAGATATTGCAACCTTAGCGTAGGCCCGAATCGTGAGTTTTATTGACGAACGTTTAATATAAGATGGTCTTCCCCTAATGAGATTGGCACGACGTCGCAATTATTCGGGCGACGTCGAAAACATTCGACGGTGGAAAGTTTCACCGCCGAATGTTTGCGACCGCGCTCGAATAAATTCAGATACGAAACGACAACGCTAAAAAAATCCAGTGTTTCATGAATCTCAAAATGGCCACATTACGGATAGTTTAAGAGGTGTTTATTATGCGACAAGCTGATTGCACGGTACACTATGGGATACCCGTAAAGTTTTGCTACTGGAGACGAACATTGTACATAGGCCTCCATGAGGACATGCAATAACGTACAGTTCCGTGACATCTATTTTCATTAGAAGTCTGGAACTGTTTATAACTACATTTTGGCAGACTTCGCACGCTAAAATTCGAGCTATAGTTTGGTAAATCAATCTTTTGTTCATTCAACTCAATTCTGTGTCTGCCAATCAAAATCTTTGTTTATCTCGATATTGGTTGCTTTGGTGTTTTCATCCGGGCAAAATGGCTCAGTTTCTTGACCGCAGGTAGGTCTTAGAATGGTCTGAATGGTCTTGTAGAAATCACATCAAATAGCTCGCACCATCAGTGTTCGCTTAGAGAGCTATGGCCAAGCTGTAGTCGAGTTATTATACGAAACGAAGTTAGCCTTTACGGTGCATGATAATCGCTACTAATTGTGAAATAATCATAATTATATAAATAACCAAAGTACAAAAATTGCCAACGATGTATTTTTGTCATTACCAAGCCCTTGAAAATGTTCGAGGACGATTTTCCGAATAACTTGAATAACAGATTTGATGCTTACAAATCAATGACCAATAA